>PVJC01015011.1:0-35639 GCA_004026665.1 Murina feae
CACCACCCAACCAGTATTATATGAAATGCTGAAAGGTATCCTTTGAGAAGAGGATGAAGAAAAAGTAAAGATAAAAATTATGAACAACAAATGCATATCTATCAACAAGTGAACCTAAAAATCAAGTGAATAAGAAATCTGAAGAACAGAATAAACTGGTGAATAGAGTAGAATCAGAGGCATAGAAAGGGAGTGGACTGACAATTTTCAGGGGTAAAGGGTGTTGGGGGTGCGGGAAGAGAATGGACAATGATCGTACACCTATGGATGCGGACAGTGGGGCAGCAGACAGAGGGTGGGGTGGGAAATGGGAGGAGGGGAACTATGGGGGGAAAAAAGAGGAACAACTGTAATAATCTGAACAATAAAGATAAATTTAAAAAAAGATTTTTTTAGGTTTATTGAGAAATAATGGATGTACATCTATCATTGTATAAGTCTAGGAAGTACAGAATGATGGTTTAATTTGCATATATTATGAAATGGTTAGCACAGTAGGTTCAACTAACACCCACAGTCTCATATAAGTACAATAAAAAAAAAAGGAAAAAAAATTTCCCTTGTGGTGATAACTCTTTTAGGATTAATCTAAATTTTCTTGGATACTATGAAGCACTGTAAGCTATAATCATTATGCTGTGCATTACATCCTAGTACTTATTCATCTCATAACTGGAAACTGGTGCCTTTTGACCACCTTCCTCCAATTTCCCCACTTGTTCTGGTAACAAGTCTAATCTCTTTTTCTATGAATTTGTCATTGTTTTTTAAATTTCACATATAAGTGAGATCCTACAGTATTTGTCTTTCTCTGATTTTTTTCAAGGTACATTCGTTCATTTTGTTACAAATAGAATATATATACACACTAGGGGCCCAGTGCACAAAAACTTGAGCACTTGGGGGGGGGGGTTCCTCAGACCGGCCTGTGGCCTCTCACAGTTTGGGACCCCTCAGGGGATGTTCACCTGCTGGCGTGCCTGGCCAGCCTGGGTGAGGGGCTGATGGATGTTTGAAGGCTGGCCAAGGCCCCCAGTGGGAACCTTCACCCCATGTGGCTGTGGCCAGCCTGAGTGAGGGGCTGAGGGCTGTTTTCAGGCTGCCTGCAGCTCCCATTGACCCAGTGTCCCAGCGAGACTGGCTACAATCAGGTTTCTGGGATCTATTTATCTTCTATAATGGAAACTTTGTTGCCTTGACCAGAGGCCTAGTCAGGCAACAAAGACTCCTGTTTGCTTTAGCTCTGTGGTTTTTATAATTGAAACATTGTTGCCTTGAGCAGAGGCCTAGCTGGCCTAGGCAGGCTGTTTCAACTCCATCACTGGTGCAATGGAAGCCTCCTGTTTGCTTTAGCTCAGTGGCTGCCAGCTGCCATCTTGGCTGGAATAATTTGCATACAGTCACTCTGATTGGCTGGTGGGCATGGCTTGACTGATGGGCATGGCTTAGGCGTCTCAGAATGATGGTTAATTTGCATATCACTCTTTTATTAGTATATATATATATATATATATATATATATATATATATATATATATACATATGCAACTGCCCCACCCTGTTGGAAACCTCTGGCCCCATTCTGTGGTGAATAGCCTGAGGCAATCAAGATTGAATAATAGTCATACTGCAGGCAGAGGTGGATCTCTGGAGGCTTTGACTCTTTGCCTGACCACTTCTGGGTCTGGGTCTAGGAAAAGCAGACCTTGGGACACATCTTGGTCTTTTCCAAAGGCACCCAGCCTCAGCAGAGAGAGCCACAAGCTGTGGATTACTGATAGCTCCTAACAGGATACTCGGGTCCAGTCACAAATAGCATCTGACATTGCCCTGCACTAGAGATTGGGAGTCATAGCAGAACTACCTAATACATAGACACAGACCTAAACAGGCAGCCAAAATGGTAGACAAATAAAAACAAGCTCCAAATCAAAGTAAAAGAGAATTCTCCAGAAGAAGAGCCATATGAAATGGAGATAAGAAATTTGTTGGAAATAGAGTTCAGAATAATTATTACAAGGTTGCTCAACAGTATGAGAAAAGATATAGTAACTATAAGAAAAAAATAATCATAAATGAAGAACAACATAGCACAAATAAAGAATGCACTGGAAAGAACACACTGCAGATTAGGTTGGATCAGTGAATCAGAAGACAGAGTAGAAAAATAATCACTCAATCAGAGAACAAAAATGAAAAAAAACCAACAACAATTAAAAACTAGGACAATTTGGGGATTTGTGGGACAACATGAAAGTAACAATATTAGCAATGTAGGAGTGCAGAAGGTGAAGAAAATAAGCAAAATTCAGGAGACATAGAGAATCTCAAGTGAGAAGAACCCAAACAAGCCCACACTCAGACACATCATAATTAAAATGCCAAAATTTTAAGACAAAGAGATAATCTTAAAGGCAGCAAGAGAAAAGCAATTTATTACCTATAAAGGAGCTCCCATAAGGCTCTCAGTTGTTTACTCACCAGAAACTCTACAGGCCAGAAGGGAATGACATGACATATTCAAGGTAATGAAAAGTACATTTCTGAAACCCAGATTACTATGTCCAGCAAAGCTATCATTAAAAATAGATCAGAAAATAAAAAGTTTCCCAGACAAAGAAATGCTTAGCAAGTTTGTCACCACTAAACTAGCACTGCAAGAAAAGCTGAAGAGATTGCCGTAATGACAAGAAGAAATGGAGAATTAAAATAGCAATAAATAAGTACCTACCAGTAAGAACTTTAAAGGTAAATGAATTAAATAATCAAATCAAAAGACATAGGGTAGCTGAATAGGCACAAAAACACGACCAAAATATATGCTGTCTGTAAGGACCCACATCAGAACAAAAGACTCAGACAGGATGAGAGTTAAGGGATGAAAAGAAGTTTTCTATGCAAATGGAAACAAAAAAAGCTTGTGTAGTAATACCATATCTGACAAAATAAACTTCAAAATGAAAGCCATCACAAAAGACAATAAAGATCACTATGTAATACTAAAGAGATTGATCCAACAAGAGTATATAACCCTGGTAAACATATATGAACCCAATAAAGGGGCACCTAAATATAGGAAAAAAACTTCCAAAACTGAATCAGGAAGAATCAGCAAACCTTAATTGGCCAATAACAACTGATGAAATTGAAACAGTAATCAAAAACTCCCAGCAAACAAAATCTTGGCTTCCAAGGGCAATTTTACCAAACATTCAAAGAACACCTATACTCCTATTCAAAAAAAAAAAAAAAAATCCAAGAGTAAGAAATACTTTCAACCTCTTTTTATGAGGACAGAATTATCTTAATTCCAAAATCAGATAGAGACACTACAAAGAAAGAGAATTACAAATATCGCTGATAAATATAGATGTTAAAATCCTCCACAAAATATTAGCAAATTGATTCCAGCAATTAAAAAGATAATACGCCATGGACCAAGTGGGATTTATTGTACCAGGGATGGAAGGCTGGTACAATATTTGCAAATCAGTAAGCATTATACATCACATAAACAAATTGAAAGACAAAAATCACATGATTATATCAATATATGGAGAAAAGCATTAGATTAAATACAATCCCCATTTTTGATAAAATCTCTCAGCAAAGTGGGAATAGAGGAATTATAGCTCAAAATAATAAAGGCCATATGTGACAAACCTACAGCCAACATCATACTCAGTCAGAAAAAATTAAAACCATTTCCTGTAAGAAGAGGAATAGGACAGGGATGTCTGCTCTCACCACTCTTATTCAATACTAGAGGCCCAGTGCACTAATTCGTGTACAGATGGGGTCCCTCGGGGTGGCCTGTGGGGATCTGGCTGAAACCCGCAGCCCAATTCTGCCTGCAGCTCCTACCTGCTGCTACTGCTTATTCCGGACCCACTGCGCCTGCCCCATGCTCGCACCCAATCTGTCCTGTTCGGAAGAGGCTCCCGCTGCTGCAGCAGCGATTGCCAGCCATGAGCCCTGCATCTGGCACCCTCCAGAGGGGAATGGCTTGTTGAATCTGACCGAAACCAGCTCTTTGAAATCCCCTTAGGGGTCCTTTATTGAAAGGGCACAGGCCAGGCTAAGGGACCCCAGCAGTGCATGATCAGGCCAGGGAGGAACCAAGGAAGGGCTCCAGGGCATGGCCAGCCCATCTTGCTCAGTCCTGATGGGCTGGACCCCAGCAGCAAGCTAACCTACTGGTCGAAGCATCTGCCTCCTGGTGATCAGTGCATGTCATAGTGAGCAGTTGAATGGCCTTAGCATATCATTAACATATTATGCTTTGATTGGTTGAACAGTTGACCGGTCACGAGATGACCAGACACTTAGCATATTAGGCTTTTATTATATAGGATAGTACTGGAAGTCCTAGCCACGGTGATCAGACAAGAAAAAACATAAAAGTCATCCAAATTGGAAAGGAAAAATTCAAACTCTCATTATTCACAGATGATTTGATACTATAAGTTGAAAACCTAAAAACTCCACCAAAAATCTACTAAATCTAATAAATGAATTTGGCAATGTAGCAGAATACAAAATTGACACTCAGAAATCAATGGCATTTTTATGCACCAATAATGAATTGTCAGAAAGAGAAACTAAAATAATAATTCCATTTACCATTGCAACAAATAAACAATTTGCCTTTTTTAATTTTTTTTTATTCCTGAGAGGTTACTATTATGAAATAAAGAGTAATTACCTGTAAATAGGTCTTTTAAGAGAAAAATTATCTATATTAAGCAAAAATTACACGAAATATCTATAACATTATAGTTGATGTCTTAAGGTAGAGAAAGGGTTAGGTTGATATCTCAAGTGTAATAAATTGGCTTAAAATATTTTCTTAAATTGGTATAAAAAGAGTCTGTTTCAAATATATCATTCTTTTAAAGAGACATATATAAAATCAACATTATTGAGTTATTCTTCAAAACATTCAATTTATGTGGTATCATCTTCTGTGAGACATTTTTAGCTATTGTTTAATGTTATTTCAGTAATCATCCAAATAGATATGTTCATTTGTTGACAGGAAACAAAAGTTAATTTTCCTTAGAAGATTGTAATTACCAATTCTAACTTACATTTCTGTTTTCTTAAATATTAAGAAACTAGGGGCCCGGTGCACAAAAATTTGTGCACTCAGGAGGTCCCTCAGCCCGGCCTGTGCCCACTCACAGTCTGAGACCCCTCTGGGGATGTCCACCTGCTGGCATGACTGGCCAGCCTGGGTGAAGAGCTGTTGGCTGTATGCAGGCTGGCCAAGCCCCCCAGTGGGAACCCTGATCCCATGGGGGTGTGGCCAGCCTGGGTGAGGGGCTGAGGACTGTTTTCAGGCTTCCCACAGCCCCTTCAGGTTTTGGGTCCCTACTGGGGTACTTGGCCAGCCTGGGTGAGGGGCTGATGACTGTTTGCAGACTGGCCAAGCCCCCCAGTGGGATTCCTCACCCCATTGGGGTGTGGCCAGCCTGGGTAAGGAGCTGAGGGGCATTTTTGGGCTGTCCACAGTTCCTTCAGGTTTTGGGTCCCTACTGGGGTACCTGGCCAGCCTGGGTGAGGGGCTGATGGCTGTTTGCAGGCTGGCCAAGCCCCCCAGTAATGTCCCTCACCCCATTTGGGTGTGACCAGCCTGGGTGATGAGCTGATTGGCGCTTTCAGGTTTTAAGACTGTCCACAGCTCCCAATATCCCAGCAAGGCTGGCTGGAAGCAGGTTTCTGGGCTTTGTTTATCTTCTATAATTAATACACTGTTCCTTTAAGCTGAGGCCTAATAACGAAGTCTCCTCTGCTTCACCTTGCGCTTCTATAATGAGACATTGTTACCCTTAGTAGTCAGGCCAGGCCTGCTGTTTCCTTCAGCTCCTGAGGATTCTGATTGATATTTTATTGCAAATATGTTTTGCCTTGAGCCAGGATAAGCAGTGCTGCCGCAAACAATTTCAGTTTCACTCCTGCTGCAATGGAAGCTGCCTGTTTACTCAGCTCCATGAGTGGCGGCCTCCATGTTGGCTGGGCTAATTTGCATGCAGTCGCTCTGATTGGCTGGTGGGCATGGCTTACCTGTCCCAAAGAGACAGTTAATTTTAATATTACACTTTTATTAGTTTAGATGCATCGTGGTTTTTCTTCAGTAATAAAATGCAGTAGTTAGTAAATTTTCAGGTGTTTATATCTGGCACTTGTTGGAATCTTAATGTGGGGTAATTTTGCCTCTCAGGAAACATAACAATCACCGTTAAATTATACTACTTACAGTGCACTAGGCTTCCAAGAATAGAATATTTCAAATAAGGAAAACAATTTGCAAGTTAGTCGAAGAGGTGGATATTGTATTTACTAGATAGCAAAGTAGGGTGTTATTAATAAGTGCTATATTCATCTAAAACCATTTTGTAACTTGATAAAATAACAGGTGGCTCTACTGCTGTGCAAATCATGGAATAAAAATAATGAATAAAATGAAAATAAATATTTGTTTTATTATCAAGAAAATAAGTAGGTAAATTGGGATGGAACCAATTTTAGGATTACATGAAGAGCATTAAAAAAATGGGACTTTTATGTTTTATTCAAATGGCAACTAGTTTTGGGGGCTTGACATATATGACAATTTATCATGATGAGTAGCATCTTCTGTAATAACCAGATTGTAAAATTATGCAATAAAATTAGGAGAAGTATTTATTTACAAACATATTACACATAAAATTTTTCAGTGTGAGATATGCTGTAACAGAAGATTTATAATTTTAAAATATGAGTATTGCCAATATGAGATAAAAATTGTGACGAGTTCTCTTTCCAGACATGGTAAATTAGATTGTTTGAAATCAACATTTTTTTTCCATGGGAAAAATATAACAGATGAAAAAATAGTTGACAAAAAAATTTGTTTCATGGTATCAGAAGCTAAAATCATATTTTGGAGAGGGATTGTCTTACACCTTTTCCCATACAACAATGCCAACCTTGAAAGTCATGTAGAGAGACTGACACTTTGAATAGATATTTCTGCATGCTCACACTGATGGAGCAACAAGCAGTGAAGTGCAGTCCTGTCAAGTAGCTGGTAAATAAGCTACATTTTCAGTAAGAACCAAGAAGAGAGAAATTCTAAGAGTAACTGCGGAATGGACCATTGCTCCTAAGAACTGAAACTCAGCTTAGGATCATTTCAAGCCCTTGATTGGTTTAAGATGGTTTTCACAGAGCCTGACTTCATAATCTACACTAATAAGAGAGAAACATGCAAATTAACCATCACTCTATTACTCCACTATACTCACCAGCTAATCAGAGTGATTATGCAAATTAACCCAACAAAGATGGTGATTAATTTTCATACACAGACATAGAGTGAAGACTGAAGACAACTGAAGATGGCAGCGGCCAAAGAACTGGAGCAGCAAGAGGCATGGGTTGCTCCTGGCGTTGGAGGAAGCCAAGCTTCCCGCAGGCCCAGTACTCTGCTCAAGGAGTGGCTGGAAGCCTGGTTCACCAGGGGCAACCCAGGCTTCCAGTCTGCCCTGGACTCTGCTGGAGGAGCTGGGGGAAAAAATGAGGGGCTGGGAGAAGCCAGAGCAGAGAAGCCAAGCCTCACTGCTGTGGCCGGACCAAAGGCCTGTGTCCTGGGTGACAGAGGAAAACCGGTGCTGGCATCCAGGGGAAGGAAGGCCTATTGTTCAAATCTTCGTGCAATGGGCCACTAGTAAAATATAAGAGAACTAGGGGTCTGGTGTACAAAAATTTGTGCACTCCAGGGAAAGTCCCTCAGCCTGACCTGTGCCTTCTCACAGTCTGGGACCCCCCAGGGGATGTCCACCTGCTGGCGTGCCTGGTCGGCCTGGTTGAAGGGCTGATGGCTGTTTGCAGGCTGGCCAAGTCCCCAAGTGGGAACCCTCACCCCATGGGAGTGTGGCCAACCTGGGTAGGGGCTTAGGGCTGTTTTCAGGCTGCCCACAGCCCCTTCAGGTTTTGGGTCCCTACTGGGGTGCCTGGAAGCCTGGGTGAGGAGCTGAGGAGCGTTTTCAGGCTGCCCACAGTCCCTTCAGGGTTTGAGTCCCTACTGGGGTGCCTGGTCAGTCTGGATGTGGGGCTGAGGGCCATTTTCAGGCTGCCCACAGCTCCCATTGACCCAAGGTCCCAGCAAGGCTGGCTGGAAGCAGGTTTCTGGGGTTTATTTATCTTCTATAATTGATACACTGTTACATTAAGCCGAGGCCTAGACAGGTAACAAAGCCTCCTGTGGGCTTCAGCTCCGTGGCTTCTATAATTGCAATTATATTGCCTGAGCTGGGAGAAGCCCAGCCGGCCTAGGCAGACAATTTACTCCATCGCTGGTGCAACGGAAGCCTCCTGTTTGGTTCAGTTCTGTGGCTTCTATAATTGCAACTGTGTTGCCGTGAGCACAGAGAGGCCCAGCCGGCCTAGGCAGATAGTTTACTTCTGGTGTAACAGAAGCCTCCTGTTTACTCTAGCTCTGTGACTGCCAGCTTCCATCTTGGCTGGGTTAATTTGCATACAGCTGCTCTGACTGGCTGGTGGGCATGGCTTAGGCATCCCGGAGAAATGATCAATTTCAATATTACTCTTTTATTAGATTAGATATCCTTCTGTGACCTAAAATGATGTCAAATTCTTCATATACTATATTCAGTAAGTCAGTAATCATGAGAGACCTAAAAGAACCTAGACGGAAATAAAGAAAATTACAGTAATTAGAAAGAGACTCAAAGGAATTAAACCTAATGAAGTTATGTGATAGAGATTTTCAAATAACTGACAAGTTCAAGTATATAAAACATAAATGGGGAATTTCAGGAGTAAAATACCCAAAACATTACATGGAAACAAAACTAAAAATTAAATTATGTCAAATGTGTTTAATAGTTTAAATGTATTTCAGAAGAAATATTTATATTGAAGCAAAAAGAGAAAATATATGGGAAATCCTATATAATAAAAGCATAATATCCAAATAGACTGAACAACAGAACAACCAGTTTGCAGGAAGTGGGACTAGCGAGCAGGGGGTGCCAGCCCAACCAAGGTGTGTGCCAGTGAGAAGAGGAGGGGACAGTGATGGGAGGGAGGCAGCAGGGACCAGTGGTGGTGGAGGGATGATGGGGGCAGGGCCACACTGGCGCCTGCATCATCCCTTGATTGGCAGCCCAGTCACCTCCCACAGAGGGAGGCCACCTGCAGGCAGCTGCAGGCAGCAGTGGGGTGATGGGAGCAGCTCCATCCCCTGATCACCCTCCTGGTCACCTACTGCAAAGAGAAGCCAGACTGGCTTAGGCCCTCTCCCCACAGGGCTTCCCCTGAGGGCTCCCAGACTGTGAGAAGGCACAGGATGAACTGAGAGACCTCCCCCATCCCCCTGAGTGCATGAATTTTCATGCATCAGATCTCTAATATAGCAAATAATACAGAGAAAAATTTAACATGTCATTCTCCTTTTTCACGGTTCCTAGAAAAGTTAACAAAAGGCAGCCAGATATACAATCCTTACAATTACTTTTGGCCTTACATCTAAAAAATGCCAGAAATTTTGAATAGCAAGTGTTTGCTGTTCCACATACTATTCATCACTATCCAAAAAGTGAAAGCTTAGTGGCTATAGTGTGACAGCCTCCTAGGAGTTGTCACCCTGACTTGTAGCACCAATATAGTTTTTGTTACCATTTGATCATCAAAATTCCAGAATAAAATACAGGGGGCAGCAAAAAATTTATAGTTGTGAATATGAAAAATGATGCAATAATTATTAATAATACAAGAATAGACTCTGTTTATCAAACTCACACTGTAAACCTATGTTTGACTACCTTGGATTGAGGTGCTCTTTCTAAGACTCTGTCTATAGCTGACTGCTTTATTCTTAATCCCTCACCCCAGGTGGAACACACAACAAGAACTCATAGGTTACTTGTGAAACACAAATGAGAAAATGGTGAAAGTGGAAGAGAAAAGAGAGAAAAACTAATAAAGTTTAGAACAGTGGGCATCTACAGCATAATTTTCTAGGGACCCTCTGAGACCCATGTGAAACTCATAATTGTCCGAAAGACCAGAAAACTGGGCATTTATCAGCTAGCTTCTATTCCCCATAGGCTGAGAGTTGTTTCAGCAACACAAATGTCCCCACATTTCTGGGTTGTGCCTACACATAGACAAATTTTAGGAGCTGAAGCTGAAGAGTCTTTATGAGGCCAGGAACTATTCATGGGCAAACTCAGATGGCCTCAGGGGAAACAAAGTAGGCATGCATGCACTGCTCAAAAACCTAAATATCTATCAATAATTGAATGAATAAATATATATGAAACATTCATCTAATGGGAAATTATAAAGAAATGAAAACAAATAATTTGAAAGAATATTTATGACTCTCACAAATCTAGTATTGAGTAACAGAAGCCAAACATCAAATAATAATAAATAGTCTTTTTTTTTACCTTATATAAAGTTTTGGGGCAAAAAAAGAAGTGTTATTAAAAGTCAGGCTGGTGTTAAATTTTGAGAAGAAAGACTGGTAATGATTTATAGGGGACACAAGGTCTATCTGGTTATACCAGTAACATATTTCTTTACCTGATTTATGAGTTAATTTACCTTGGAGTAACTCACTGAGCTGTATACTTGCAATTTGTGCAGTTTGTTGTTTTTGTTTTTTTGTATGTAAGTTATATGTGTGTGTGTGTGTGTGTGTGTGTGTGTGTGTAGCTTTTGAATGTGTCCTTCATCTCTTTCTGTCAAGTATCTAGCCTGCCCAAAGAGAGATTTTACACCTCTGGAAATTCATGAACAGCCTAAAAATTGCTAAATTCAGTACAGTTTTCTCAATCTATAGCTCACCCACCTATGTCTTCCACTGCATTGTCAAATGCATTTTGCTTCTTATAACTTTCTCCTCTTCTGGCTTCTATCACATATGTTAATGATTTGTTTTTTATATTTTCTTTATTTCTGATAAAATATCTACTTTAGAGCCTTCCACAAAGATAAGCATACTCATATTATCCACAAAAACATTCCTTCTCCACAGAGAGTAACCTTTATTCTCCCCTATTGTTGTAAAATTGGTTATTTGGATAGACTCTGATGAACAATGAAGAATAATAATAGGTAAACTGTTATGGACTAAAGCTGTATCTATGTATCTAAGCTTCATGATTGATTATAATAATGTATAAGTACTGATAATTACTATCTTATAATGCTATAATGATTCTTTTTCAAGCTCTAATAAGATATTGCCAAGATGAGTTGTTCAATTTTGAACAACATCTGGATGTTAATAAAAAGGCTTTGTTCCATTACATTTGGAGATATTGTCATCCTATGCAACAATATAAAATAATACTCATGAAACGTCGGAACCATCACATACAACTTTCACTCAATAATAAATAATTTTTTAATCAATGATTCCTGTATTGTTACATATTTCAATTATTGCCACTGCTACCACTTTATAATGTTGTGGTGAAAATTCTACATTTTTATATGTAGAAATAATATTTTCATTTAAATTTTTATAATTATAAATGTGCTAACAAAGTTTATACAGCTTTAAGAATTCTAAGATAAAATTAACAGAAATGGGGAAAGTGATCAAAAGGTAAAAGATAGAGTGATTTATTTTACACATTTAAATATTCTCATATTTTTAATTTTATAACAACTACATTTGTAACTTATATAACATATATAAATTATATTACATTATGCGATGCAATATAAATTTAGAATTGGTAATGTGATATAAATTTAACATAGCCTAGCAATAATATATAAAGCTATCAATAATCACATTCTATAGAAAAAGAACTGTCTATACCACACCTCTGAAAGTCAACTGCAAAGCAAGTCAAACTATTACAAATATTCATTAATGTTCTCTTTTAGATTATGAACATATTGAGACTCTCTAAAGTTGTCAAGCATGTGAATAAAGGTGCACTGTTTTGCTATTATGGGAAGTAAAAATGGTATAAGACATTTTTTGGAAATTTTTCCAATCTATCTGATTTTAGCATATTTACTTTTCCTACTAAATTGCATGCATTTATATAACTAAGTTCCAAGAGCCTGTTCTTTCCAGCTGCCAGGCCTGTGAAAAGGATGGCAATGACAGTGATCCTCTCTGGCTTAGCAAAGAAAACTTGCAAATAATGGTGCTTTCAGTAAACATAGATGCTAATTTAAATATTATTACCTTGGCAACAAATTAGTAGGAATTATAGACTTTTAGAGCTTAAAAGTTGCTTTTATATGGAATAATTATGTCTGAAGGCTGATGTCTTATAATAATCTATTTTTTTGAGTTTTTTCTTCTAAGAACAATTTCATCTAAAGAATCGTGTCTGCTTTTCAATAGCATCATGAAAGAGAGAATTTTTCAGCTTTTGTCTAGCTAATGTTTCTTTAACTATATAGTAAATAAGCGTGCAATTTTAAGACTATGTACTAGAAAATAATTACTTAGAAAAAGAAGCAGACATGTGAAGCCCAAAATTTCAGTATAGAAAATAAAGGGCATAAAGAAGATTTGAACAAACAAAATATGAATCATGTATACTTTCCTATTTTAATATATACAGAAGTGAATAATTATAGTCATAGTTTGATGAACACATAAACACATAATAGCTCACTATTAAATTTAAATGAATCTCATCTAAATGGTCACCAATTTTGTATTGTTTACATAAATTATGGTATGTCAGAACAACAAAGAAAGCTTAAATGCATGCACAATATTGTAAAAAATGTCTATTGTAAAAGAAATGTGTGGACATTTTGTTTAATTCTACTAATAATAGCTATCTTATTTCTGTACAGTCAACCCATCTTTTCAGTCACATCTCAAATACTTCTTTCTTTCAGCCCAAGAATTCTCATATCTACTAGAATGCTTCAAAAATCTGTAATGGATTTGTCTTCTTGATTCCAAATTTCCCAGATAACTATAGAGAGTCATGACATACTACATATGATTTAAGACATGGAAAGAGAAAGATTTAAAAATTATACATTCTATGTTTATCTCACAATCTTCTTGATTTTGACTAAGTTAAAAATATGTACTATATCAAAAAGAAAACCTTAAAGAAAATAAGGGGAAAAAACCCTTCAGGAATCAGTGTCTTTATTAAAATAAGGAGCACTTATCTAGATGAAGTTATGTCTTTCTGTAATAATCAAAACTGGTGTTAATTAGAAGTCATTGATGGAAAAATCTTGAAAGTGCAGATTTTTAGCAGGACTAGAGGCCTGGGCTTGTGCACTGGTGGGGTCCCTTGGCCTGGCCTGCACCCTCTTGCAATTCGGGACCCCATCTGTGCACAATTGGGGCCAGGGACAGACTGCAGGAGGTCTCCAGGACATGTCCAGCCCATCTCGCCCAGTCCCAATCAGCCAGAACCCAGCAGCAAGCTAACTTACTGGTCAAAGCGTCTGCCCTCTGGTGATCTGTGTGTGTCATAGTTTCCAGTTGAACAGTCGCTTAGGCAGATAGATAGGTAGATAGATAGATTATCCATACATCTCATGTAAAGATTTCCTTTTCAAACTACTGATAATAAAAAACTTGTACCAACTCACGTATACTGATTTTTTTCACAATTATTACAGATGTATTTTATATGTGTAATATAATGTATGGACATTTAGCACCAAGTTTAAAAAAATAAAAAATATTTGAACTCTAATGGATTAAATGTTTCAACATTTCCTAGTTTTAATGTTTTTATGAGGCAAATAATTTTAAATTATGCATTATTTTGAATAATTGATAATGACTTTATTCCATTTCCTACTAGAGGCATTTAAATTAAAGAAATATGCAAGAACTGCTTCCTGACTCATTAAGGATCATGACTCTTACACCTCAGCTGTTTATTTATCAGCACAAATTGATTTTGATTGTGCTGCCCTTGAGAAATATGCCAACTTCTAGTTGGCTTAACTGTCTTAGTAGGTTCATGTCAAACAAAAAAATGGCCATTAGGTGTAAAATCCTGGGGTCTGGTCAGGTTCACTTGGAGGTAAGTTTGGAGGCAATAAACCACTTGCATGGCTCTAGATTTATCACTATTCTTAATTATATTGTCAATTGGAACAACATTTCAAAGAGAGAAGAAAATATACAATATTCTTTTGATTATCTTATTTTATTGTCATTCATGAAATGAAAGACACTATGAAAGTTAAAGATAAATGCCTTACATCTCAAGTGTTAAATTATACTATCTATATGTAAAAACCTAAACAACTGTTCGACCGGTTGTCCATTTGGCTGGTCCAGCAGTTGCTATGACATGCACTGATCACCAGGGGCCAGACACTCAACAGAGGAGCTGACCCTTGGTGGTCAGTGCACTCCCACAGCAGGAGTGCTGCTCAGCTGACCACCAGGAGCCTGACACTGGGTTTATGGCTGGCGAGCGCCACTTTGGTGATGTGAACCTCTCCTGATCAGGACTGGGCACGAGCCCACAGCAGGCACAGTGGGCAGGGTGAGCGGAGCGGCATGGTGCCTGGTCTGAGCTGGGACTCTTCCCCGGCCGCCTGCCACAGCCTGATCCCCACAGGCTACGCTGAGGGACCCCACTGGTGCACAAATCTGTGCACCAGGCTTCTAGTGGTTTATAAAACAATACAGTGTATCCTATTGGAATTTCACATTTTATTTATAAGAGTATCATTTTTACAACATTTCTCCAAAGCCACATTGTATAAATTAACATAATAAAGCAAGCCAAAACAGTCTTTTTTAAAATGAGGAGCAGGTACACAGAGATTAACATTAAACATGGTTAACTTTGAAATGTGCCGGAAAAGTTAGTTAATTTCAATTGATTGTATTCGAGTGTAGTAGTGTCTCAACTGATATAACAGAAAATATGTTACCAGAAAAACGGATAAAATAGAAAATGAACTAATGACATTTTTGAACAGCTGATAGCTTTGGCCATTTGAAAACTGGGAAAAAAGGTGTGCCTTATTTACTGTTCTATTTTTAAAAACTATTGCTGTTAGATGGAGTCTCCAGTAAAACAAGAGAAATATAAGCCAAGTTGAAATGCTGTGTAACATTAGCATATATTTTTAACATATATATTGAATCCAGTATGCACACATTACAAGGAAAGTAAGTGGTTATGATAGAATTCTTTTCTAAAACCAGGTCAAAAATGTGATTCCTTATTAAGGTTGGGGGAGGGGGGGTCACTGAATTTAAGAAGAATCAATATTTGAAATATCGAAAGCAATGTTTTTAAGCAAGAAAAAAAATCCTGAAAGGTGAAATGGCATTTATTCCATTTCACAGAGTTTTAATTTTATCCTGCTTCTGAGAATTTACAATCACTTCACATCTTCTAAGCCTGTTCACACACTACTGGGTCCTGTCCTCTCCCATTTAGCTCTTATAGTAAGAAGGAGATAATGCATGACTGGAGTTGAGAAGGAAGACATTATGCTTAGAGAGTCATGATCTCTTGGTTCAATATTGGAATATATGAAAGTGTAAGAGTGGTGGTGGTGGTATGTGGGGTGAAATGAAAAGTTAGCAACCATAACCACAGCCATAGTGAGAAAGGTTGAAAGTGAGGGAGCTAAAAGAAACATCCATTTAGAGAATAAAGAAATTTTCATGTCTCCAAATTTTATTTTATGTGAGCAAGTCTCAAAATATTAACTTTCTACTTTGAGTCTAAAATGGCTTGCAGTAAATTAAAAACATAAATATATATGACATGCTATGTCCACATACAGATTTCATAATAAAAGGTTAAATAACATACTATTCAGGATTTGAACCAGGTCTGCCTTACTACTCGTATTTAACAATAGTACTTGTATCTTAGCAATAGAGAAATTCCATATCACCTAGTGACTAGAATCCAACACCATAAACTCTAATTCTTTCACTGTACAGATTCTGTTTCTTAATGTTATAATTTGCTTTTCTTGATTGGTCAGCCCTTGACTTGCTTAAACTCAGTTCCAATAGCAGAGTGCCTAAATAGTTAAACGAATAAGAAAAAAACTTACAGTCTCAAAAGATGTAATAATCATAGTAATGATTTTCTCTGTCTCTTCTCACATTCCAGCTGGTTATCTCATTTCTCAAAGATAATTACTGTGTACATGTTGGTATGTATCATCCCAGACCCTTTCTCTATGCAAAATATAAAACATATAATGTTATATTCTATGATATAATTATAAAATGTATTTTATGAGGCAAAAATCAAGTTTTCACCCAAATACCCTATCAGCCCTTATTCACATGATAAATTAATTACATATATGTCTAAGCTTCTATGTTTTGAATATGCATTTCTAGACTTATATGTGTTAAAAACGGAATCTTTTCTGGGTAAAGTATACTCAGGATTAATGTAATATGTTTCCTAAGAGCATTTATTTTTCATATGATATATCTTTGTTACACATTTTTTTGTATTTTTTCTGAATCTTAATAAATTACTACCATCTTAGTAGCTTAAAACAGCACAAATTTAATATCTCAGGATTCTATGGGTCAGGAGCTTAAGTCCAGGTTCATTGGTTGCTCTGCACAGAGTCCAACAAGGCTGTTGGGGTCAGATGAGGCCCGTATATCATCTAAGGTTCAGGGTCTTCTTACCTCATTGGTTGCTGAAATAATTCAATTTCTTGCAACCATAGGTCTTAGGTCTTCAGCTCCTAGTGACTGTCCCCAGTCCCTATCTTTGGCTCTCCCCACAACATGGCAGCTTGCTTGTTCAAATGCAGATGCTCTTCTGCCTCTGTGCTCCAAAGTACCTCTTAATGGGCTCAGCTGACTAGGACAGCTCCCACAGAATGATTTTCCTTTTGATGAATTTGTAATTCAACAGACTACAGAGCTAATTAGATCTGAAAAATCCCTTTATTTTTCTGTGTAAAATAACCTGACAAAGAGAGTGAGTAATTCCACTCAAAAGCATGGGTTGATGTAAGGCATACATACCAAGGGACAGGGATTGTAAAGGATGCTATAAGCCTAATTGTGTCATTCCAAATTTGTATGTTGAGGTTCTTACTCCAATCCTTCCAACCATGACCTTAGTCAGAGATAGGGTCTTTACAGAAGTAATCACGTTAAAATGATTTCATTCTGATGGCTTCTCATCCAATATGACTGGTTTTCTTATAAGTAAGGGAAAATTGGACAAAGCCAGATACGAGGAGAATGTGATGTGAATATTAAGACAGCCATCTACAAACTGAGGGAAGAGGTCAGAAACATATTCTCCTCTCATGGCCTATAAAAGGAATTAACCCTGACAACCTCTTGATTTTGGATTTCTAGCCTCCAGAACTGAAGGAAAAACCATTTCTGTTAAACCATGCAGGTTGCAGTAACTTGTTATAGCAGCCCTGCAAAACTAATACAGGGACCATTTTAGGATTCTTTCTACCACAGTTCTCCACCCTCCCTTATGATTTCCCGCCATTATTACCAATATTCATCCAATATAATAAAGAGGTAATATGCCAATTTACCATAACTCCAACACTCAAGATGGCTGCCTCCATGTGGATCAAGATGGCCACCACAAGGTGGATGGCAGGGGAAGGCAGTTGGGGGCAACCAGGCTTGCAAGGGAGGGCAGTTAGGGTGACCAGGGCTGCAGGGGAGGGCAGTTATGGGTGACCAGGGTGGCAGGTAAAGGCAATTTGGCTGGTAGGGGAGCAGTTAGGAGTTGATCAGGCTGGCAGGGGAGTGGTTAGGGGGTGATTAGGCTGGCAGTCAGAAGTGGTTAGGGGAAATCAGGAAGTAGGCAAATGAGCAGTTGGGAGCCAGCAGTCCTGGATTGTAAGAGGGATGTTCAACTGCCTGTGTAGGCAGTGGAATAAGGCCTAAACAGGCTGTCAGACATCCCTTGAGGAGTCCCAGATTGGAGAGGGTGCAGGCTGGGCTGAGGGACACACACACATCCCCATACATGAATTTTGTGCACCGGGCCTCTAGTACTTTACAATCTTCTACACTCCAGGTGAGATGTGGTCAATCCTGAAATGCATATTTAGGACATTTACTAAGAGCTTTGGCTATTTATTTAAAAATCCCTACCTCAGAGCGGAATACTTGAAGAGACCCACACATTCCTTTACATCTTGGAGTCAATGGGACTAGGAATTGTGTAACTATTATAGATTTTAATTTTTTGCTCAGAAAGGGCAAATATTTCTTTGAGATATCATCATTCAGTTTCTGACTCAACCCTTCAATAGCGACAACTAGCGTGATTTGAGAGATTTCTATGTGTACACTGGAGTGTTTTATATGCATTATTGTCCCATCTTATCTAATAAAAGCGTAATATTGAGATTGACTGTTTCTTCGGGAAGCATAAGCCATGCCCACCAGCCAAACAGAGTGGCTGTATGCAAATTAACCCAGCCAAGATGGAGGCCGCCACTCACTGAGCTGAGTAAACAGGCAGCTTCTGTTGCAGCCAGAGTAAAACTGTTTGCTGGCCGCTGGGTTTCTCCTGGCTCCAGGCAACAACATATTTGCAACATTGTCTCAATTATAGAAGCCTCAGAGTTGAAGCAAACAGCAGTCCTGCCTGGGAATACTAAGGCAACTTTGTCTCAATTATAGAAGCCAAGCAGACAGGAGGCTTCATTGCCTTCGTTACCTGCCTAGGCCTTGGCTTAAAGGAACAGTGTATAATTATAGAAGATAAACAAACCCTAGAAACCTGCTTCCAGCCAGCCTTGCTAGGACATTGGGTCAATGGGAGCTGTGGGCAGCCTGAAAGCCAGAAAACGCCTCTCAGCCCATCACCCAGGCTTGCCACACCCCAATGGGGTGAGGGATCCCATTGGGGGGCTTGGCCAGTCTGCAAACAGCCATCAGCCCCTCACCCAGCCTGGCCAGGTACCCCAGTAGGGGCCCAATTTAGGTAGAGCACAGGAGGTTTATCTCGGTGCAGTGGCTGATGCAATGCTGTGAGCACACTCCAGTAGTTCAGATTTTTCTGGCAAACCAGGAAGATGGCAACGCCCACCTGAGCCGCTCCTAGAGTCACATACACAGTACCCCAACCTTTACACTCATTGGCTCCCTAAGAAGACGTTCCATGATTGGCCACCTCTGCTATAAATAATGCTGTACTTCCTCAATAAAATTAGACCTTTGTCACAGAACCTGGTCTCTGGAGTCATGCATGCAAGCGTCCTAGCGCTAGGGGCTCTGTTGTCCTCACCCCTGGGAGACTCCCTGCTTCACCCCAAACCTGAAGGGACTGTGAGCAGCCTGAAAGCCTGCAAATGGCCCTTAGCCTCTCACCCAGGCTGGCCACACCCCCATGGGGTCAGGGTTCCCACTGGGGGGCTTGGCCAGCCTGAAAACAGCCATCAGCCCCTCATCCAGGCTGGCCAGGCACGCCAGCAGGTGGACATCCCCCGAGGGGTCCCAGACTGCGAGAGGGCACAGGCCAGGCTGAGGGACCTCCCGAGTGCACAAATTTTTGTGCACTGGGCCCCTAGTCTTAACTAATAAAAGCATAATATTAAAATTAACCATTTCTCCGGGACTGAGGTAAGCCACGCCCACCAGCCAATCAGAGCTGCTGTATGCAAATTAGCCCAGCCAAGATGGAGGAGGCTGCAGCCCCGGTGTGCGGCTTCTCCGGGGCTTCAGCCTCTGCCATTTTGGGAGCCTCTGTCCTGGGAAGGTATCCGGTGCCTTGGGCCTGCGGATGCCTTCCCAGGTGGGAGCCTGAGGGGAGGGGGCAGGGACCAGGTGGCCAGACCCCCGCGGCCCCCGCCCGGGAGGCCATGGGGTGGCCAGCGCCACCCCACCCTCAGCTTCCCAGGTGGGTGGCCCGCAGGGTCAGTAGGAGTTGTGGCCAGCCTGAAAACTGCCCTCAGCCCCTCACCCCGGCTTGCCACACCCCCTGGGTGAGGGTCTCCACTGGGGAGCTTGGCCAGTTTGCAAACAGACATTGGCCCCTCACCCAGGCTGGCCAGGCACACCAGCAGGTGGACATCCCCAGAGGGGTCCCAGACTGGGAGAGGGTACAGGCCAGGCTGAGGAACCGCCTGTGCACAAATTTTTGTGTACCGGGCCCCTAGTTTTACATATAAGGAAACAAATCCAAATGAAGCTAAAGATTTTTCCAAGTACACAGCTGAAATGTTATGGAGATTAATTTCAGAACATGGATATGGCCAGGTCTCCATGGTTGGACAGATTTGGACTAATCTAATGTACAGTACACTAATCAATAAATCATAATGATAGCATAGTTTTAAAGTAACTAAGAAATAAATGGTAACCAGAAGGATTTTTTGTCAGTGTTAGAATTTATTTTGTTTTTCCATACACAGCAATAAAAGGTTAAACAAAGTAGAATTTTAATTATCTCATATTAAAAAAAATGGCCAAAATGCAGTAAATTAAGACAACACAACTACTTCCACCTTTCCCCTGTGTCTTCACTAAGGTGAAATATTTATTCTCACAGCTGTGCCATAGTATCTACATTACAAATAGCAGAATGGAGAGAAGCATTCCTTTCTTTAGAATTCTCCAATAATGAATTTCCACTAATATCACATTGCATTGGCCACTTAGATATATGTTCAGATATAACTATAAGAAAAACATAAAAATGAATTTTTAATCAAAACTTTATCAAACCACATACATATTAATGAAAAGAGAAAGGAAACAATGAGATGTTGCTATAAATAAGCAAAAGTTTCTGCCACAGTGATTGTAACAATTAAAAGCAATTACCTCCTCAAAACTCCAATTCACACTGAAATAAATATAAAGGGAGTTTGATACCTCTCAGTTTGAAGTCCAATAGTGGAATAGGAAATCAATTACACCAATAGTAATGCATTTCTTTCAGATTCTGTATCTACTCTCTCCTCAGTATTTTTTTTCTTTTTATTTTGGTTTGGAAGTGTTTTAATAAAATATAACTAATAAAAGTACAAGACAAAAAAACAATATTGATTTATTTGTTATTTAGTCATTTGTATTTTAGAAAAGAAGATGGTTACATCCACTTTCTTTTTTCTAATTAATTGTCTAGTATTTAAGAGACAGGATGTTATAGTATTTAGTGTTGCTGGTAGAAATATAATTAAACTGCCTCACTTTGGGACAATTTAATTGGAAACTTAAGGTCACATTAATGCAGCTATGCATCATGGCTGTCTTGTGCTCTATTTTTGTGTGTGTGTGTGTGGTTAAAGGGTAAACAGTGCTTATAAATATCACATTAAAACGTGGCATTTTAATGCCTAATCTTCAAAAGCAGATTATTAGAAAATTAATTTTATACATATCCAAAAATTCATTGTAGGGCTGAGATCAGAGAAGTCCATATACTTGAAAAGATTTTAAGTCCACAAAGCAAAGGCCACTTCAATTGTGTCTTTCATGAGCCAATCCATTCAAAGGGTGAAATGCAGGGACAAGTCGTAGATGCATGTGATGCTGTCCTCTGGGCACTTCAAAGGCTCTGATTGTTGTGTTGGCTTCAAAGGACACAGAAGGCATGGGAGATGTTTCCCTGAGTCCCCTCCATTGCCCCACAAGGACAGGGATTCCCTCCAAAGAAGGATCCTGGGAAGACTCACTGCACACTCACAAGGCAGCATATTGGGGTGCAATCCCTACTGGCTGCAGGCCCCACTCTGCATGTGGGGGTGCGGCCCCGGGCAGGTCAGGGCTCTGTGTCCACCTCTTCAGGAGCCTGCTCACCTGGCCAGGAGGCGGGCAGCCTGGGCAGCCATAGAGGGAAGCCCTGACTCAGGGCCTCACAGAGCAGCTGGGGATCGGGGAGGAGGGACCACATCCCTGCAGGATCTAGTGGCTCCCACACTGACTGGGACAGGCTCTGGCCTCCTGGGCCCTGGGGAAGCGCCTCAGCGCCTGCAGAGCCCAAGGCGGGCAGGGCAGGTGTGGCAGGTGGGCCGGGTCTGGAACAGGCTCCTTGTACAGGGCCAGCTGGTGCCCAGCACCTGCCCCACAGCTGGAGGTCCAGGTGCTGGAGAATCAGGAAGGGGGTAACCAATGCTGAGGCCCCGCCCCTCGCCCTTTGACCTCTCCTGCAGGGCTGGACTGGCACTTGCACTGCCTCTGTTGACATTTCCATGGAGACATCAGAGCTCCTGGATGACTTGGCTCAGTGCCTGCATGCAAGAGCCCCTGTAGAGTAAGAAGTGAAAAAGCAGCTCTCCTGGTTCCCACTCTGTTCTTGGCTCGCTTGGCGCACAACTGGCTCACGATGGGCAATTTGCTTTCTCGGTTTCGTTCCTAACTCCACCGCCGCCACCGGGCCTTGCCTGGTGCCCCACACCCAGTGGCTTTCCAGGTGCGCAGGGGAGATGCCCTGCCTGGCCGCGCCCACCCTGGGGCCCTGCACCTGCCCTGGGGCTTGGGCACTGGCTCATCCCCAGGGTCCTACACCTGCAGCATCTGGCTGTGACAGCGGGGAGAAGGCCATATCCTCTCTCCCAGATCAGGCGCTTCCCTTTGGGAGTCATCCCCTTGGTGGGTGGGAGGACCCCCCAAAGAAGTCCAGGCTGTGTTTCCGTAATCCCAGGTCAGTCTACATTCATCCTCCCAGAGGCAGACTTGCTGTCCCCGGGCAGGAAGTTCAGGCTGTGAAGCTGAAACCAGTGTGTATCATCCCACTTCCTCGTCCGAAGGACATGGAGGTGAAGGTCCAAGAAGAGTCCCCAAAAGGGAGGGCAGAGAACCAAGACCATCAGGTACAGAGCAAGGGACAGGGTGACCAGGACACCCCCTACAGCGCTGGGGACCTCCCATTGACATCTAGGGCCCCGCAGACTACGGGGCCTGTGGGCCTCTGGGCCCAACACCTACAAGGCAGCTTGAGTGGGCATGCCCCGCTGTCTCCCATGCCTGCTCTGAAGGCCAGGTGGTTGCCAGCTCAGGTAGCCCTGCAGGAGATTCTCCGCAGCCAAACCCAAACCCCCACTGCTTCCTGCAGCCAGAGGCCCGCAGAGGGAGTGCTGCAGGGAGACCTCCTGCCCAGCGTCTGGGAGTCACCACCTTTGTGTGAGGAGGTAGGGACTCCAAAGCCATCAAGCAGCCATCCTCCACCTGCCTCTGCTGCCAGGAAGCCCCTCAAGAGAACCATGTCCCTGCCTCTTCAGTTCCCACTGCCCCCACTGCAGTGGGATCAAGGGGAGCTGCCCCCACCTCCTAAGCTGCCCTGTCTTGCAGGTGACAGCATCCTCAGTGCTGATCCAGAGGCCAGGGCTGGCTACAGTGCCACTAAGTCTGCCCTTTCTCCCTCCCCTCCTGGCTCAGCGATTGCAGACCCCTTGCCCCTGGCCACCCACCCTGGGCAGGTCGCTGCTTCCATCACAGTCGGGGTACCTGAAGGTCTCACCGCTCAGCCACCCTTGGATGATGAGAACAGTGATATGGACACCACTCCCCCTTGCTATGCTTGCATGATCGTCACTTACCCAGACTCCAGTGTGAGGTTCCCGCCAGTTTACCAAATCCAGTACAGTGTGGAGCACTGGGGCCCTGCAGCGCCCCCACCGGCGACCAGCACTGTAGGGCTGCTGCCCTCCTCAGACCATCCCATTGGCCCACCATCCCTCAGCCCACCTGAGGGGCTCCTCCTGGTCCCAGAGGGCCCCTCCCTCAGCGCTCCTGTTAGCACTGAACTGCACACTATGGCATTGGCGTTGCCACCGAGATGCTAGACACTGGGAGCAGCAGCTCGGTTTGCGGGTACAGCGGCAGGATCGCTTGTGGCTATGGGCCCTGCGGCTCCCGTGGATGGTGCCACCTCTGGGGTCAGTCTGTGCACCCCAGGCCCCACTCGTCCACAGCGTCCAGAGCATCCACGTTAGAGATGGACTGAGGAAGGCACGCAGCCCTGCTTCTGTGTCCCCTTTGGCCATAAGACCAGGGACCCATCTGGCTGCAGCCTGGCTGCTGAGGAGGAGGAGCAGGCATCATCCCAGCGCGTGGACACGCTGCTGGTTCCACCTGAAATCCCACCCCCTGGAGCCCTCCTGCCATGACACAGGCGGCATGGTGATGGGAGGGCACAAGTCCCCTGACTGGGGTGCTAGTGTTCACTTGCCGTCAGTGCCCTGCTGCCCGCCTGGACAGGGAACCTCCTGCCCTGGCAACAGCCAGCACCATGGAGAGTGCAGGTATGTCCCGAGGCAAGTCTGCTTCCACCTTTTCTCAAGCCCCCGGGCTCTCCTGGCCGCATGGCCTCCATTACCCATGCAAGTCCCCCTCTTAGGTGCACTTTCTTTCCAGGCCCCGGAACCACCTGGGCAGAATGCAGGTGGTGCTATTGGGGGGCCCAACAGCCCTTTCCTGATGGGAGGGCCTGTTATTCCTACTTCCCATCAGAACAACTGGGCCCACCTGGCCAACACACAGGTGGTGCCCTCACAGGGAAATGTCTCACCTGTGAAGAGAGGCCACCTGGTCACCACCTGCCATCAGATCACTGGTAGCACAGCTAGCCAGTGATGGGACAGCACAACACCTGCAACGGCTGCATAGGCTTATGGAGCCCCATTCATACTGAGTCCTGGGTGCCCCCTGACCGAAACAGTAGTGCTGTGGGGGGGGGGGGGCGGGTAGCACCACACATCTTTACAGAGAAATGTCTACTCTCAGTCAGACACCTGCCTCCATTCCCCAAGGTCGGTGCCCCTCTCACTTTGGAGGAGCCAGGACTGTGTGTGGAGGTGCCTGCTCAGAGCAATGGTGGCATGCTCGGGCAGGGCAAACGCTACCTTTGCAGTTGGGACATCTGCCCAGGGATTCATAAGAGCCACCAACCAATTCTATCACAAATCTCAACCAATTAGGACACCTTCCTCCGCAAACTGTGTGTAGCCATGGACTTTGCTTCACTGGTCCTACATCAGGTCAGAGGGCCACACCACAGGGATTTGAGTTTGTGGGGGGTGGGGGGAGGAGGAGGGGCAAGTAAGCACAGTTTAGAACTACCTGCAACTTAAATCCTTTCAATATCCTACCAGCAAACCTCTTTTTCTGGTATTTAAAAACCTCAAAATCTTTTCATCTCTACCTATTCTGCTTCCCTCCTTGCCTTGCATTTTATTTTATTTTTAATTGAATTTATTGGGTTGACATTGGTTCACAAAACACTACAGGTCTCAAGTGTACAACTCAACAAAGCATCATCTGCATGATGCATCATCATGTGCCTGTCACACAAAGTAAAGTCCTTTCTATCCCATTCATAACTCATCACCTGTCTCCCTATGAGGGATAGGTGATCTCCCTTTGGATATCACCACACTGTTGTTTGTATCTATGCGTTATATATATATATACTAGAGGCCCAGTGCCCAAAAATTTGTGCACTCAGGGGTGGGGGCGGTTCCTCAACCTTGCCTGTGCCCTCTAGCAATTTGGGACCCCTCGGGAGATGTCCTGCTGACTTAGGCCTGCTTCCTGGGGGATTGGGCCTAAGCAGTCAACCAGATATCCCTCTGACAGCTTGGGGGCCCTCGGGGGATGTCCACTTGCCAGCGGGGAGCAGGCCTAAGCTGCAGTTGGACATCCTTAGCTCTTCTGAGGAGGTGGGAGAGGCTCCCTCCACCACTACTGTGCTGGCAGCTGACAGCCTGGCTTATGGCTGAGCAGAGCTCCCCCTGTGGGAGTGCACTGACCACCAGAGGGCAACTCCTACATTGAGTGTCTGCCCCCTGGTGGTCAGTGTGTGTCATAGTGACCAGTCATTCCCAGTAGTTCTGCTGTTAGAGTCAATTTGCATATTACCCTTTTATTATATAGGATAGAGGCCTGGTGAACTGGTGGGAGCCAGCTGGTTTGCCCTGAAGGGTGTCCTGGACCAGGGTAGGGGTCCCATTGATGTGCCTGGCCAGCCTGGGTGAGGGGCTGAGGGATGTTTTCAGATTGGCCACACTCTCTTCAGGGTGGGGGGTCCTGCTGAGGTGCCTGGCCAGTATGGTTGAGGGGCTGATGGCTGTTTGCAGGCTGGCCACAGCCCCCAGTGACCCAAGCTCCCAGCGAGGCTGGCTGGAAGCATGTATCTGGGATTTTTTTATCTTCTATTATTGAAACTTTGTTGCCTTGAGCAGAAGCCACAGCCAGCCAACAGGTGGGAACCTTAGCTTCCTCCATTGCCGGTGCAACCAAGGCTCCTGTTTGCTGTTGCTCCCTGGCTGCTGGCCACCATCTTGGTTGGATTAATTTGCATATAGTCATTCAGATTGGCTGGTGTGCATGGTTTGTGATATAGTGGAGTGACACAATTAGCATATTACTCATTTATTAGTGTAGATGGGTGTGGTATTCTTGGTTAATCTTTTCGCTCATTTAGCTCCCCAATCCACCTCCCCCTCTGACAGCTATCAGTCTGTTCCATGTATCCGTGCCTCTATTTTGTTCATTATATTCCACATAGAAGTGACATCATATGGCATTTGTCTTTAGCTGACTGGCTTATTTCACTTAGCATCATAATCTTCCATGCTGTCACAGAAGGTAAGATTTCTTCCCTCCCTTTTTTTTTTATGTTGTGGGGAGTGAGTAGCAGTCTATTGTGCAAATGTACCACAACGTTTTAATCCACTCGTCTACTGATGAGCACTTGGGCTGTTTTCAGATATTGACTATTGCACACAATGCTGCAGTGAACACAAGGGTACACATATTCTTTTGAATTGGTTTTTCAGTAAGATTGCTGGGGTCAAAAGGCAGATTTATTTTTAAGTTTTTGAGAAAACTCCATACTGTTTTCCACAGTGGTTGCACCATTCTGCTTTCTCACCAACAGTGCATGAAGATTCCCTTTTCTCCATGTCAGCGCTTTTTTATTGATTTATTGTTTATAGCCATTCTAGCAGAAAGTGGTGATGTTTTTTGTTGTTTTAATTTGAATCTCTCAAATGATTACTGACATTGAGCATTGTTTCATATGTCTGTTGGCAATCTCTATGTCCTTATTGGAAACCTTTATTCAGGTCTTTTGCCCATTTTTAAATTGGATTGTTTGCTTCTTGGTGTTGAGTAGTATGATTTCTTTATATATTTTGGAAAGTAATCCCTTATCATATGTTTAATTGGCAAATATGTTCTCCCATACAGTGGGTTCCCTTTTCATTTTGTTGATGGTTTCTTTTGTGTGTAGATGCTTTTAATTTGATGTTTATTTTTTCCTTTGTTTCCCTTGCCACAGGAGATATATCCACAAATATATCAACAAGATATGTCCAAGACTTTAGTGCCTATGCTTTTTTCTAGGACTTTTTTATGGTTTAATGAATTAAAGTTAAATCTTTAAATCATTTTGAGTTTATTCTTGTATATGGTATAGGCTGATGGTCTAGTTTCATTTTATTGCATGTACATATCCAATTTTCTCAACTCCATTAATTGAAGAGAATGTCTTTACCCCATTGTATGTTCTTTCCTCCTTTGTACAATATCAATTGGACAAAAGGCATGGTTTTATTTCTGGAGTCTCTATTCTGTTCCATGAATATATATGCCTATTTTTGTGCCAATACTATGGTTTTTTTTATTACTATAGCTTTGTAATCAAAGGAATTTGATATCAGGGAGTATAATACCTCCCACTTTGTTTTTTGTTAAGATTGCTTAGGCTATTTGGTGTCTATTTTAGTTCCATATAAATTTTTGGAACTAAAAATTTACATTTGTGAAATATGCTGATGGTATTTAAATAGGATATGTGTTGAATCTGTAGGTTACTTTATGTCATTTGTACATTTCAATTACTTTAAATTTTCTTGCATGCAATATGCTTCCACTTACTTGTATCTGCCTCATTTTCTTTCTTCAGCATTTTGTATATTCTGAGTACAGGTCTTTTACCTCCTTGGTTAAATTTATTCCTAGATACTTTATTTTAATTGTTGTGGTTGCAATAGTAAATTAAATTGTTTTTTTAATTTCTCCTTCTGATAGTTATTATTGTTGCATAAAAATGTCATCAATTTCTGAATATTAATTGTGTATCATACTACTTTGCCAAATTCACTTACTACATCTAGTAGCTTTTTTGGTGGAGTCTTTAGGGTTCTCTATATATAATATCATGTCACCTGAAAATATTGAGAGCTTTACTTCCTCTTTTCCAATTTGCATGCCTTTTATTTCTTCTTTTAGCCTGATTATTATGGCTTGAACTTCTAATGCTATGTTGAGTAAGAGTGGTGAAAGAGGACATCCCTGTCTTCTTGTTCATAAGGGAAATGTTTTTGGGTTTTGCCCATTGAGTATGATGTTGACTGTGTGTTTGTCATATGCTGCCTTTATTATGTTGAGGTATGTTCCCTCCATTCTCACATTGCTGAGAGTTCTTTATCATAAACACAAATTCGTAACATAGGTTGAGTCTTGAGGTGGGTCAGGGGTCCAGGACATGATCGGCTCTCCAGGTGGGCAATGGGAAGCCCTAGCCAGCCTGGTATCCGGATCCACCCCACTGACATCTGCACTGATTATTCAGAGCCACCTGGGGCCACTTTTATATTGTTTCTTCCTTGTGGAGTGTCTAGGGAGAGGAAGTGACCACAGTGCCTGAGGTCGACTTCCAGGAGGCAGGCAGCACTGGCAGAATCATGCCTGCAGCACTTGTCTGTCAATGTCTGGCCCATTCTCCTGAGATTGGACCTGCAGGACTACTGAGGGAGTGAGTGGCTGCTGCCAGGCTGGTGGGCCTCCAGGATGAGTCTCAGCTGAGCAGTGATGCCACAGTGGGAGCACACTGACCACCAGGGAGCAGCTCCTGCATTGAGCTCCTGCCCCCTGGTGGTCATGCGCATCATAGCAGCCGATCATTCTGGTCATTCCAGTCATTTGGTCATTCAGTTGCTTAGGCTATATATATATATCGGTGCTGGATTTTATTAAATGCTTTTTCTGCATCTGGTGATATGGCCATGTTATTTTTATTTTTCATGTTGTTTATGTGATCTATCAGATCTGTTGAAGTGTGAATATTGTACCAAACTAGCATCTCCAGACTAAACCACACTTGATGGCATATCATCTTTTTAATGTATTGCTGGATCCAATTTGTAGATTGTTGAGGATTTTAACATCTATGTTTATCAGAGATATTAGCCTATAATTTCCTTTCTTTATACTGTCTTTATCTGGTTTTAAATTAAGATAATGCTGGCTTCATAGAAAAGCCTGGAAGGCTCTCCTTTTGAGTTTTTTTTTTTTTTTTGGGGGGGGGGTTGTGTGTGTGTGTGTGTGTTAATAGTTTGAGAAAGATAGATGTGAGTTATTCCTTGAATGTTTGGTAAAATTCACCTATGAAATAGTCTGACCCAGGACTTTTGTTTGCTGGGAGTTTTTATTTATTTTATTACTGCTTGAATTTACTTATTTTTCTAATGTTTGTTCTTATTTATTGTTTTTTTAAATAGATTCCATATAAGACTAGTCCACTTATTTATTTTTAAAATGTATTTTTAATTGTTGATAATATTACAGATATCACCCATTTTCTCCCCTCCCCCAAACTCCTACCCCCCACCCAGGTCTTCACTACCTATTGCCTGTGTCTATGGGCTATGCATATGAGTATATAAGTTCTTTGGTTTATCTCTTCTTATACTACCAACCTCACATCAAGGTATGTCAGTCAGTTCAATGCCTCCCTACCTAGGCTCTTATTTTGTTAGTCAATTCATTTTGTTCATTGGCTTCCACAAATAAATGAGACTGTTTCAATTTAATTAGTTTTAATTTATCTATTCATATATTCTGAATCTTCCTGATTCAGTTTTGGAAAATTGTATGTTTCTAGGAATTTATCCATTTTGCTCAGGTTGTCCAATTTTTCAGCATATAGTTGTTTATAATATTTTCTTACAATTTTTCATATTTCTGTGGTGCCAGTTGTTACTCTCCTATTTCATTTATGATTTTATTTATTTGGGTTTGCTCTCTTTTTATCTTGATGAATATGGTTAAAGGTTCATCAATCTTGCTTATCTTTTCAAAGAAGCAGCTCTTGGTTTCATTGATCTTTTGTATTTTTTTTAAGTCTCTATGCCATGTATTTCCACTGCAAACATTATTATTTCCATCCTTCTACATACTCTAGGATTTGTTTATTGTTCTTTTTCAGTTCTCTTAGGTGTAGGGTTAGATTTTTGAGATTTTTCTTATTTCTTGTGGGAGACCTTTAAGGCTGTAAGCTTTCTGCTTAGGACTGCTTTTTCTTGGTCCCATAGATTTGATTCTGTTGTCTGTTCATTTTCATTGTTTCTAGGTAAGTTGATTCCTCCTTGCACTCATTATTAACTGATTCATTGTGTAATAACATGTTATTTATCCTTCATGTGTTTAAATGTTTTTCAAGTTTTTTAATGGTAATTGATTTCTAGAGTCATACCATTGTGACGAGAGAAGATGCTTGATATAATTTCAATCTTATTGAATTTATTAAGACTTACTTTATCTTCCAACATGTGGTCTATCTTTGAGAATGTTCCACATGCACTTGAGAATAATGTATATTTTGATGCTTTAGGATAGAATGTTATATAAATATCAATTAAATCCATCTGATACCATGGGTCTTCTAATGTTGTTGGTACCTTATTGATTTTCTTTTGTCTGAAAGATCAATCTATTGATGACAGTGGGTTGTTAAAAACTCTGGTTATGACTATTATTATTGTACTCTCCCTTAAAGTCTACCAAGATTTTCTTTACATATTTAGATGCTGCTACTTTGGGTAAATGTATGTTTACAAGTGTTAAATCCCTCTGTTGAATTAATCCCTTTAGTATTATGTAGTGACCTTTGTATATTATGGCTTTTGTTTTTAAGTCTATTTTGTCTGATATAACCCATATTTTTTGTTTTGTTCTATTTCTATTTGCTTGGTATTTTTTTTCTTTTTTTTTTTTTTTCACTTTCAGCCTTGTGAGTCTTTTGTTTTGAGGTGAATCTCTTGCAGATAGCATATATATAAGTCATGCTTTTTTAATCTATTCAGCTACCCTATGTCTTTGATTGGAGCATTTACATTTAAAGTTATTATTGATAGGTACTTATTATTTATTCTTGTGTTCCTCTCTCTCTCTCTCTCTTTCCCTCTCTCTATACACACACACACACACACACACACATTAGAGGTCTGGTGCACAAAATTTATGCACCTGGGGCAGGGGTGTCCCATGCACCGGAGGAGGGGGTCCCCTCTCACAGTCTGGGGAGCCCTCGGGGGATGTCCAACTGACAGCTTAGGCCTGCTACTGCCACCACCTCTATGCTTAGCAGCCTGGCTTCACTCGGTCCCAATTGGCCGGACCTCAGCAGCAAGCAAACATACCAGTCGAAGTGTCTGCCCCGTGGTGGTCAGTGCATGTCACAGTGAGCAGTTGAGCGGACTTAGCATATCATTAGCATATTATGTTTTGATTAGTTGAACAGACTACTGGATGACCAGACACTTAGCATATTATGCTTTTATTATGTAGTATTTCTCTTCTCCTTCTCCTTCTCCAAGCAGACCTGTAACATTTATTGCAATACTGATCTGGTGGTAATGGACTTCCTTATTTTATTTTATTATTGTCTGGGAAACACTTTATTTTGCCTTCACTTTTAAGTCTTAGTCTTGCTGGATAGAATAGTCATTGTTGTAGATCTCTTTTCATCAGGTTAGATATTTCATGCTAATCCCTTCTAGTCTGAAGTGTTTCTGTTGATAAATCAGCTGACAGCCTTATGGATTTTAACTGTCTTTCTCTTGCTGGGCCTAAGATTCTCTTTGTCATTTTAATTATGATGTGTCTTGGTGTCCTTCTTCATGGGTTCATTTTGTTTGGGACTCCGTGCTTCCTGTACTTGTGTGACTTTTTTGTTCACCAGGTTGGGAAGTTTTCAGCCATATTTCTTCAAACAGGTTATTTCTTACTCACATTTTTTTCCTTCTGGTACTTCAATGATCTGGATGCTGTTATGCTTAATGTTGTACCAGCAGTTCCTTAGACTTTTCTCATTTTTTGAAATTCTATTTTTTTTCATGTTGCTGTTCTTCTTGGGTATTTTCTGTTACCTTGTCCTCTAAATTTCTGATTTGATTCTCTACTTCATCTAACCTGCAGTTAATTTCTTCTACTATGTTCCTCATATCAGATATTGTATTCTTCATTTCTGACTGGTTATTTTTATGGTCCCTATGTCCTTTTTAATGGTTACTATCTCTTTAAGTTTTCATTGAGAACATTCTCCCCTTAAGGTTCTTGAGCACCTTTATTTATGTCCATTGTTTAAACTCTGAATTTGATGTCTTTGTAGATTCCATTTCACTTAATTCTTTTTCCTGGGGATTTATCTTGTTTTTTCATTTGGTGCATATTTCTTTCTCTCCTCATTTTGTCTCTGTGTATTAGGTAGGTCTGCTATAAACCCCAAACTTATTATGATGGCTTTATGATGAGGATGTCTTGTTTGACTCAGTAGTACAATATTCCAGATTACCTGAGCTCTGTGATTTTGGAATGTTTCTTGTGGTATGTTCACCCTCCTGTTATAGTTGATTACTGAATGCTGTTGGCCTTTTGTGGGTAAGATTGGTCTACTGGCTAACTGATTATGAGGGTATAGCTTGATCACTATGCCTAAGTCACTGTGCAAGGTCTGCCCCTGAGGCAGAGTTGTTCCCAGCAGGGTCTGGTACCTATCAGAATCCCCCTTTGTGTGTGTCGCTTATATGGCAAGTTGTGTCAAACTGGTGTTGGTTCTGGGTCCATTTGGGCAAGGTTCACTACAGGTGGATATAAAATGTTGTGCATAACTAGCCTTGAGTTACCTATCTGGAGCTACCATGTTGAATGTGCATGGGAGGAGCAAATATGTGTACAAGAATTGGCTTTCTTAAGCTTAGGGCTGGAAGTAGATCTATAAAAGGACCAAGGCTCTCTGAGGTTCGCCTCCACCTGTCAGCTTCTCTGCCTCCCTCTGAAATTGCTTGGTCTTTTTCCAGAGCATTCTGAAGAAGGACTGTAGAGAATGGACATGGCCCACAGACCCTTCCACAGGTCCTGAGCTTGACAGGGCTGGGGGATGAGGGTTGGGAGGATGGGGTTAGTGGATCCCCTACTTGGGATCATGTAATCAGTTATTCAATACAGGAAAAGGAGTTTCTACTCCAGAGCCAAGCCACTCAGTCTCTGCCAGATTCTCCAACTCTAGTTCTTCCAGGATGAGCATGCAGAAGATTCAGTTTGGTTGCAATCTGCTGTCCCCTCTGTAGGAGCAAACTCAGCAGGGCAGTTCAACTGGGTTCAGGAGGACAGATCAAAAGTGTCTCCCATTGGGGGTGATGCCAGCTAAGCCCAAAGGAGGTTTCCAAGAACTTCCTCTGTGTTCCGGACAATAGCTTCTAGGTATTCAAACAATAAATGTCCGAGGTTTGAGCTGCACTTCCTTCCCCTCATACAACTGAGTTAAGCAGGGTGAGTTATCAGGGATTGGGGAGGGCAGATCCAGTCTCTGGTTGGGGGTAGTGCCCACAAGCCTGTAGGAGGGGTTTAAGCACATTTTCCCCTTCCTGGGAAAGCTCAGGCTGGGCTCACAGGGGAGATAGTAATGGTTTCCCTGCCATTTAGCCCCACAACCCAGGACTTGCCCATCTGATTCTTGAAGGAAAAGCCTCCTCTAGAGACATGCTTTGAAAATCTCAGCTCTATGCAGCATTCTGATCCCCCTGAGCTGCTGAAGTCAGCAGGGTGGGGCTGGCCAAGTGATTCTAGAGGTGTGTGTGTGTGTGTGTGTGTGTGTGTGTGTGGTGGGGGTGCACCAACTGTGTGCAGGAGCTGGGGAAGATTGATCTCATTTCCAAAGCTACACAGTTCAATTACTGTCCGAGTTTCTCACCAAGAGCTCCTCCAAAAAAGAAACCAAAACAATCGAAGGTCTCTGAACTGTGCAGCCACCAGACCCCTCTACAGGTCCTGAGCAAGACAGAGAGGTGCTGCCAGTAGTTGGGGGACCCAGAAGTGCACTCCCAGGTTGGTGCTGTAACAATAATTGTGCTCTTCCCTGGGAAGATGGCATCTGAGTCTCTAATAGACTCTCTTCTCTCCCAGGCAGAGTGAATCCCCACTGATTTTTCACCACCAGATGTTCTGTGGGCTCCTTTTCCCATCTCTGTTTCTCTATGTTAGGGATCCCTTTGAGGGGTTGAGACTCCACAATCCTGTGTGGAGGGAGTTTTGCTTCTCTGCAACTGGGTATAGGTGCGAGCCCTTTTTGCATCTTCACCCTTCATTCCAGTCTCTATGTGGCTTCTTCTGTAAATCCTTGGTTATAATATTTTAGTTCCTCCAGCCTTTAGTTATTTATTCAGGTTGATTGCTCTATAGTTTAGCTGAAAATCTGGTCTGGCACTAGGAGCAGGTGAGTGTAACTTCTACCCACTCTACAACTAATGTAGAATCTTTTCAATGTTTCTTCATAACACACACACACACACATACTAGTGGCCCAATGCATGAAATTCATGCACATTAAAAGGGGATTAATTAGAGGAAATATTTTAATATTGCTATTTGCCCTTTCTCTATAATAGAAGTGTCAGAGATTAAAGAAAATTAGTAAAACGTGTATGAAAATCTTCCTCCTGTCAGAGTCTGGAGTGCACCATGGAAACCAGAGTCAAGTCTTGAACCATCCACATGCACCTCAAAATCGCTTGAGACCCAAACCTGGACGGCCCCCCTTCATTGGGCTAGATCCAGACCCGGCCGGTCCTACCCGGTCAAGCCCTGCCAGGTGGGGGGGGGGTGCAGCCTTAGGTCCCCTAGGTGCCAGGGCAGGGGGGCATGACCTGAAGTCCCCCATCAAGCCCTGCTGGGTGGAGGGAGTGGCCTGTGATCCCCCAGCCTGATGCTGGGGCAGGGGGCACAGCCTCAGGTCCCCTGGCCTGAGGCCAGGGTGGGGGGCATGGCCTGAGGTCCCCCGGTCTGGCACCAGGGAAGAGGGTGCAGCCTAAATTCCTCTGGCCTGGTGCCAGGGCAGGGGGAACAGCCTGAGCTCTCCTGTCAAGACCTGCAGGTGGAAGGCATGACCTGAGGTCCCCTGTCAAGCCCCATGCAGGAGGTGGGTGGGCACACAGCCTCAGGTCCCTGCTGATTGCTCCTTAAGGTTTGTTATGGGAACTTAGCCTCAGCTGTGGGTGGAAATGACTGGAGTGATGGTCAATTTGCATATTCCCTCTTTATTATAAAGGATACTAGGGGCCCGATGCACAAAAATTTGTGCACTCGGGGTGGAGGGAGTCCCTCAGCCTGGCCTGTGCCCTCTCACAGTCTGGGACCCCTTAGTGGATGTCCTATGATGGCCCCAGTCTGCCAGGTGCCTTTTGTGTGTGTGTGTGGCCACTGGGGACCTGCCCCCAGCTGCATCTGAGGCTCGGAGCAGTCCTCCTGTGTGTGTCTACCTGCTGGGGACCTGCCACCAGGCACACTGTGGAGGCTTGGAGCAGGCACCCCCTCTATGTTGATCTCTCAGACTCTTGCCCTCCCCTGCATGCTATGTTGTTCTCTTTTTTGAGCTGTAGCC
>PVJC01015012.1:0-35639 GCA_004026665.1 Murina feae
ATATTTTATTGATTTTTTACAGAGAGGAAGGGGGAGGGGTAGAGAGTTAGAAACATCAATGAGAGAGAAACATCAATCAGCTGCCTCCTGCACACTCCCTACTGGGGATGTGCCCACAACCAAGGTACATGCCCTTGACAGGAATCAAACCTGGGACCCTTGAGTCTGCAGGCTGATGCTCTATCCACTGAGTCAAATCAGTCAGGGCTATGCTTTTATTATTATAGATAAGAAGACCATAGAAATAATTTCTAGTTAACTTTGGTAGTTGAGTTACTTTGAAAATTTGTGATGCTACTTACATCACCACCTAATAATATACATATGAATATATGTATGTGTGCTAAAATTTCACTATGTACAGTTATTCTGATATCATTTATTCTGTTCTAATTTCATTAAAAATAACTGGTGATTGGCGACCCATTAAATTGTCTGCAGGATTCTTCAGTAGGTCAAGACTTGCAGTTGAAAAGGTGCCACAATTTTCTAGAGGGAAGAGGTTGGCTCCAAGGGATTAAACTGAGTTAGGCAGCCCTGGCTGGCGTGGCTTAGTGGTTGATTGTTGACCTATGAACCAGGGATCACAGTTTGATTCCCAGTCAGGGCACATGCTTGGGTTGTGGGTTCAATCCCCAGTAGGGGGCATGCAGGAGGCAGCAGATCCATGATTTGCTCTCATCATGGATGTTTCTCTCTCCCCCTCTCCCTTTCTCTCTGAAATCAATATATATATATAGTTTTAAAAATAAAAGGAGGCAACCTAGAGTCATGGTGTACTTAAGAGCCTGGACTTTGGAGAAGGATGGACTTGGGCTCATCTCTTGGCTCTGCCGCTTGCCAGTCACAAGCTAGTAGGCATTCTAGAGCTTAAGCCTTCTGTAAAATGGGAATGGCACTTCCTGCCTTAGAGTTTTGAGGATTAAATGGAAGAATGTATGGCTATAAGGTAAGCATTAATACATACTGTTTTTTGCTGTTATTACTTGTTTCAAGACAAATTGGAGATTCTCTGACTCGAGCCCAGGGGTCTTTGTACAGATTGCAGAATCTACTAGGACGGGAGTTATGGGACAGTGTTAAGTAACAGAACAAGTGGGCGGGAATTGTTTGGTTGATTTGCTGACCCTTTGGGATCAGGTCAGGTGACTGCTGGAATGTGTGCTCACAAATTCTGCTAGTTCTATATAGGACTGGGAGCTGCATGAAGGTGTCAGGCAGTTACAATGCCTTCAGTGCAGAAGAGTTGGACTGCTATCCTTGTTCATGGGTGGGAGGTTGAAGCCAGAGAGAGAGAGAGAGAGAGTGTTTCTGTGTGTAAGATCAACTCAACTCAGGGGAAGACTAGAGGACATATCTCCTGAGTTTTCACTCTTATCTTCTTCCATATTTCACATTAAAAATAATTTCCTGCCCTTCTACCCCCTTTTCTAAAGAATGACCGGCTTTTATATTTTAGATAACAATCTGTTCTTAAAAGGAATTGAAGCCAATTTGAATGTTAAAATTTAAATAAGAAAATTAAATTCATATAAAGTCCTAATATGAAGAGAAACCCATTTATTAACATTTAGTGTTTTCCCTTCCAGTTTTTCTCATGCATTTAAAAAATGGTGGCAGTAATACTGTACACCAGGCACCTTTATAACGAAATTAAATAATGAACTGGCTAGATAGCTCTAGATCAGTAAGATGTAGAGGAAGAGAGAAGGGGCAGTGTTGAATGGGAAAGATGGTAATCTTGGTTTAATCTGTCCTCTTAGGTGCTCTGTAAGAAGTAAGAATTTGACTGTAAAATTTCCCTCTTTACTGCTCTTCTCCCTTATTAGGCATATGCTCCTGAGGTCAGAAGAACAGATCTACGGTTGCTGTGCTGCTAAAATTAGTATCCCGTTAGATTGCTGGTAGAGTTTCTATTTTTTTGTGTGCAGTATGAAAGCTGAACTGTTTCTAATAGTGCTATTAACCATATATTTGCTAGTCAGTGCTTTTCAACTGCTTCAGGTTCTCCACCAATGATCCCTCTCAGGTCCTGAAAAAAATCCAAGTAGCCTACCCTCCATGGCAGAACCTGAACGGGCAGTGCTGCCTGGAATGAGTGAGTTAACATGAGCCTATCCTGTTTTCTCTTTTCCCCACAGATTTTGAAGCCAGCTTCATAAGGCTTTTGGACAAAATAACAAATGGGTCTCGAATAGAAATAAACCAAACAGGTAAGCTCCTTTTCTTCCCATTCGGGAAAGCATCTACATATGCACTACTTAATCATTTTTCTGTTTCTCACTCCATTTGATGGTATACATTTTATATTCAGATGGAAACATCCAGTTTCCTGTCTGTGATACAATTGTTTGGAGATATGTGTGAACTCTGCCAGTTTAAGGGACATACACTTGACTTAAGGAATTTAGAAGACTGAAAAATTCAGATTAACAAACAAGCACCTTCTCTGTTTTAACAGTAAAATATTTTATACCTACCACTTACTAACATACAACTTTTCAAAGTCCATTTACTTATCACAACAAAGTCTTACCACAAGACTCTAGGAGGTAGTTGTATGTGCTGAATTTTATTTTTTTATTTTGCTTTTAAGATTAGTTTAAATAAGTATATGCAAAAATTGTGAAAGCCCCTTCAGCTGTTTCCGTTCCATTCCCTTCCCAGGTGCAGCCATGCTGGCGGGGGTGGAGGGGTGAGGTGTGCCCTTGTCTCCTTTCTCTATATGCATTTGCTTATATGGGTACCTCTGTATCTTAGACAAATGATTTTCAACCAGTGATAATTTTTAAAAAGATGCAATACCTGACTATTTTGTCAGGGGCATGGACCTCTTTTCCCTTAGATAGTCAGATAAAAAAAATATGATAATAGCCAACACAATATCTGTCCAGTGTGAATGAGTCAGAGTTATACCTAATTTTTTTTTCAGGTCAGCAAAAAAATTTATTTTTTGCTGTGCTGTAGAATTTTAGTAATTAGTGAGATGAGGACGGTTGAAAATAGCTGTCTTAGGCCATCGATAGGGTTGTGCTCTTGATATGTTCTACAGTCAGCTTTTTTTCTTCACTAGCACAGATGTCACAGGTTAACCTCAATTATTTCAGTAGGCCTCATATAGTGTTCCATTGTATGGATGCATGATCATTTATTTCATTCAGTTTGTTTCTAGATACTTTTTGTTTGTTTGCTATTAGAAACACTTTTACTAGTATATACATTGTATAGGAAGCAAACATCTTTGCCAGGTTCCATGAAGGAATTATGTACCTTTCTGTACATGTGCAACAGAGTAAACTCTGAACTTGTTGACTCTTTTCTTTCTAATCCTCACCTGAGGATATGTTTATTGATTTTAGAGAGAGGAAGAGAGAAAGAGAGAGAAATATCTATTCCTTGCCTCTCCTACACACCCCAACCAGGATTGAACCTGTAACCCAGGTATGTGCCCTGAATGGAAATCAAATCTGAAAATCTTTGGTGTACGGGGTAACACTCCAAACCAAGTGAACCACACCAGCCAGGGCCCACATGTTTCTTTTAAGAAAGAAGACAAGCTTGGCTTAATAAGTGGCCTGGCACCGTAGGGAATTTGTTGCAGAGAACATGTTTTAGATATGCGGCTTCAGATGCCCTTTGCAAGCTATGGTTCTATTAGCCTTCCTTGGCTTGTTTACTTGGAAATTCCTGGAGATTTTTTCCAGCAGTTTATATTGGTGATTCAGAGGACAGCTAGTTATATTATTTTCTAGTCACTTCTACAGCTTAGGTTGGGAAGTAGATATTTGCATGATGCTGCTACCCTGGTATCACTCTTCCATACCCACTTCCACCCCAGGGTAGAATACTTCATTCTGATGACCTGGTCAATTTCTCATTTGGTTAATTTGCAGGCATAAACAGATTTGCAGTGTTTAATGGTTATATAGCTTTTTTAAAAAATGGCTTTTTGTACTCGAGGATTAGTTTTGTGACTCAAGAATAGTGTTTAGAATAACGGATGTAGAATCTTTCCTTGAGAAGTGTGGGAGGAATATGATTCTGATTTTGATTGATTCAGATTGTGATTGTTGGGATTTTGGTTTTCAATATAGTAAGACCTAAATAGTCTATGAAACTCGCAAGAGCTGCTTGCCTTTGGAGTGACTGATCGTACCTCCTTCCTCTGTTGCTAAATTTGCTTATTGATAAATTGTGCCAGAAGACATTGCAAAACATTTGAGCAACAAAAAGACCTTGTTCACCCACTTATACTCCCAGATCATCTAGAGTATCTTATTTTGTTTTTCCTCTAATATGTTAATCTGGTAAGAAACTTTTTGAATGATATGAGTATGTGAAAAAGTGAATAAAGATAATAGTTTCTAATAAAGCTAGTAAGTAAATTTAGATATTTTCATTTGTTTACTTTTATAATAGCTATTAATGGAATTGCCATACTTGCTTTACTAGGCATCTTTGGTGAGTGTGGTACATGGGAAATCTCATTTTAAGGGCCTGGAAGAAGCTGATGGCTGGAGTGATGGTCTTAGAGCATCATTTGTAAACACCTTTGTTCAGCAATGTCTGAGAATGTGCTGTTGGCAGACTTAAGATACCTGTTAGGATTTTTTCCCTCTGCCTTGCCATGACTTAGGCAATTCAGATGGCTTAGGGAGGGGCTTAATTTATTACTGTTTATTAAATTACACTTACAGTTTATTATTATTACAAGGGCTTGACAGTAATGAGTCAGCTTTTGGACTGAAGTGTGGGCTTAGGAATGGCATTTTAAACTCCCTTGGATGCCCATGTCAGACTTTCCCCTTGGGACTCATTGCCTGTGTTGATTTTGTGACACAGAGTGGTTTTGTTTTTGTTTTTTTTTTTCCCCTGCTGAATGTGGCTCTCTTTCCTCTTATGTAAGGGACGACCTTGTATTACCAGCCTGGCCTCCTGTATGGTGGATCCGTGGAGCATGACTGCAGTGTCCTTCGTGGCATTGGCTATTACCTGGAGAGTCTTCTTTGCCTGGCTCCATTTATGAAGCACCCATTAAGGATAGTTCTTCGAGGAGTGACCAATGACCAGGTTGACCCCTCGGTGAGTAGTGAGGCCACACCATGGTGTGAATTTTGTTTTGTCTCTTGTCACCACCCAACTTTTAATAAATAAGTTCCTGATAAAGCACAGGTTTACTGTTGAGTGTATTTGTCTTGTTATTTACCTTGAGATTTAAGATTAATCACTGCAGGACTCAGATGAACCAAGATTCATAATCAGTCAAATTCAGTAACGATTGTTACCATTTATTAAGGTGCCTTTCATTGTCGTGTCAAAGAACCTTCAGATGCTGGCAATCTCACCACGGTTGACATGAAATATGGCTCTATTGGCTGAAGTGTGTGGGAGTGAAAGTTTTGCAAGGTCATGTGATAGCTGAGGCTGGAAAGCAGTAGACCACAATTTTAGACAGAAAATATTTCCTTGGCATTGTTGCAGCACAGTCTTGACTTATTTAAACTTTAGGACATTCTTCTTATGAGAAGAGTTTGCAGATTTAGGAAATGGGCATAGGGACAGGGACTGTATATATGAGCTTTGATAGTTTAAGGACACAGCAACCTTCTTATTAAGTAGGCTAATTTTCCTGTATGTATGGGGAAGATAGTTTAATATACAGGTGGAATTTTCATTGTGGCCACTACAAGTGTCAGTCCAGGATGGGTTTGGTTTGGTTTTGTTTTGTCGTGTGTGTGTGTGTGTGTTTGTGTGTGTGAGAGAGAGAGAGAGAGAGAGAGAGAGAGATAGAGAGATAATAGAGTAGTTCTTTCTAGACCTGCCTTAGACCTCTCATAGGGAGAGAAGGATCCTCATCTTTAGATGCTCTGCTGTCCAGAGAGGATATCTTAATGCCTATGGCCATTATGCCAAGTCCTGACTGAGGACTCTTATCTTCACCTCTACAGACATAGTGCAAGACTGATGAAGGGTCAATAATATTATTATAACTGTATGGTGCCAGTTGCATACTGGAAATATCAGGGGGAACACCTTATAAAGTATATGCTGTACACCTGAAACTAATACAGAATAATGCTGAATGTAAAATGTAATTGAAAATGTCTTTTTTCAGTCTGAAGACCAATGAAGGGGTGGCTTCTAAGGCAGAATGTGAAGTATCTAGCTTCTCTAATCAGGGAAGACCAGTTAGGTGGTTCAGTGAGCTGCACAGTGGAGACTGCTGGTATTCACCTATACACTTTTAGAGTATAAACCTGGTTAATGTGTTCTTCGGCAGTAAAAGACTAATTTCCCAGTTCTTGGAATTTGGGTACATAAACTTTTCCTAGAATCTTAGTACAGTGCATGATCTGAAATTCTTAGCTGTAAAGGAATGCTGAATAAACTAATATCAAGGGATTGCTTTTTTCTTATGTTTTTCTGGAAGATTCTGGGAAGTGGGCCCTTCAGTTGAAAGTGTTCCCAAGAGGAGACCTCCACACTTCTAGGTGGAGGGTGGGGAAGGTGCCTTGAGTAATGGGAAAGGCCCTGAGCATACAGGAGACTTTGGCACTGTGTCCCAGTTTTGTACTCTTTCTATAATTGCTAATGGTCTTAAAAGCTGTTATCACTGGCAATATTTTAAAAAGTTTTATATATTAACAGACAAAGGTTAGTTGATGAATTCCCCAGAAATAGTATTTAACTCTTTTGTGCAGGACATATAAAAGAAAACTGTTTTCACATGCTATATGACTGCTTTTGCTCCCTGCAAGACTAAAATGACCTTGGATAGTGCTTGGCTCCAACCCAGGATAAAATAAATATACCTAATCACGGATAAAGAGTACTTCTTCAGCCTGTGGCTTCTCCATTTTGAGCTTTCTCTTGAACATGTCATTTCCCCATTAGTTCATGACCACATTTGCTGTCTACACCAGGATGAGTAGAATGCGTTCTGCCCTTAGGGAACTTGTTCTCATGGGGTGGACAGCTCTGAACGCATAGAGGGGGGGCCACAAGGCTGAGTACCTCTGGGCTCTGATAGAGGTACAAGCAAAGTGCTGAGGCCTAGGGAGGGTTTTCTATAGGAAGGGAAACCACAGAATCAACCTGGTTTTTAGGAAGGACACTGTGGAGGCTCAGAGAAGTATGAATTGGAGGTTTGTCAATTAGTTTGAACATAATAGCGATGGAAGTAGATAGGAAGGAACTGATATGAAGGACAGTGTGGAGGGGAGACTTTGTGATTTGACAGTTAATTAGAGATGGGATAGGAGGAAGTGTTCATAAAATAACTTCACAATTTCTGCCCTGGTTGACTTGAAGGATAGTGATCAGAAGGAGTTGAACACAGGGAAGAGGAAAATTGTGGTTGGTAGTTGGGTGATGTGTTTGATTTTGGTATGTTGGGAGGATATCCACATGTGTTTGTTCAGTTGACAGTGGACATTACTGTTTGGAGCTTCAGTGATAGGTCATCAGTATCTTACCTACAGATACTTAAATCCCTAGGAGACTGAGATTGACCAGTGCTGAATGAGGTTGAACACCGGCGGCTTTCTGTCTGAGTTAATCCTACCAGTGTTTTTCCTTTGGCTTGCACAGTGTGGTGGTGTGTGTATCTGAATTGAATGTTCATGTTTGGAACCCAGATTGTACATAGTAGTAGGTTGATGTGGCAGCAATGACAGCAGTTCTTCCCCAACAGCCTCCCATTGGAGCTGAGTAGTAGCTGCCCTCTTTGGAAAAGGCATGAGCTCTCCAGTTAGCTGGAGATCTTAGCTGATCTCATCATTCATTTACATCCCCTCTCTGGCCTGTGTTGAGCATTAGAGGTTTTGCCTCATGGTCCAGGGGCTGAGAATAGAAGAGGAAATGGATGTGTAAGGTGTAAGTAGGGGAAGAGGAGCTACAGACAGTGAGTGAATATAGAAGTGTTTGGAGAAGCCAAGCAGGAGTTGGGTTTTGAGAAGCCAGGAGCTGATTGAGGATTGGGTGGGGATATTCAGCAATGAGAAGTTTTATTGACCTTTGAGAGAGCAGTGACATTGGTATGTAAGAACAGTCACAGGGTGAGGAATGAATAGGAAAGAGAACCATGGGAAGGAGATTCAGAAGGTTAGATAGGAAGATTCCTGAAGAGCTGAGTATGGAAATAATTTTTTAAATGAGAGATTTGAACTTGCTTGTAGCCTGAGGAGATGCTGCAATGGAGAAGAAAAGAATTAAAGGTTGGGGGACTTACTAAGGGTAACTCCTGCAGACGTCCAGAGCGGGGATGAGCATGGAAAGCAGAAGTGGTGGGATGAGCCCCCTATAAATTGATAGGAATATTTTTTTCCCCTTCAGAGGCAAAAGGATAGGAAATGGGGATACATTTTGGGGAGAAGCAAAGTTCTAGGATGTCTCCTTTGAAGCTCAGTGATTTGGCACCATACCCCCAATTGGTATTATTAATGCCAGCATCCTGGTCAGATGGTGAGTGAAGATTCTGTTCTTTTTCATTATCGTTCTGGAAGGGGAATGAAGTACAATAAAGTCTGCTGTGTGTTGACACAGTTCTAGTAAATGTAGCCATACAAACCCTATGAGATGGGTATTCCTGCCATTGTTCAGACAAGGTAACTGGGAGCAGTTTCTTCCCTTCTAGTTGGCATTGTATCTGATGACATTTCTACCTGTTGATTGATTGAGTGAACTTGTCAGGCTGACTGACGCCTCTGCCCTGAGGTGCCACTTGGGTCAGACCTTTTCTTCCTAACCACTGAGTGACTGTTCAGTTTTCCTTAAGTAGAATGTGCAGCCCACCCCCACTCTACTGAAACTATGGAGCAGAGCCAGAGGAGACTGGAACATATCCAGTCCAGCCCCTCATGCACAGCAGGAAGCCAAGGCCCTGGGGAAAGTGGGGAGTGTGCAGGTTTCACAGCTAGTAAGAGACAGAGCGAGGCTCAAGCCTACATGTGCTCTTCCAGCCTTCATCCCACCACATGAGTTGCCTGCCTTTTGCATCAGATGGACGGTGATATAGGAGACAGGACCACACATGGAGTTACACTCAGGCTTCTGGCTGATCCTCAGAGTAAATCTAACTTCATCCTATATGACTCCAGGTACAGGGAGGATGAACCCGAAGGGCTGTTCTGCTTTCTTGCCTTTTCTGTCCCCAGGAGGGCTGGTGGCTGCCTAGTTCCAGGGGGTTATGTGGGCAGAGTAACCCTTGTATCCCCCGGTTTTTCCAGAATCTGGCTTGGCCTTCTCTCCTGCTGTCCTTAGTACTAACGTAGGCTGAATTCTCCTTGGTGCTGGCCATCCCAAATGTATGTTGTAAGTATTCGGGTGTATTTAACTTTAATATTTAGGTTGAAATGAGCTAATTTTCAGTGAGTTTTCCTAGTAACTTCTGCGCCCCCTCATCTATTCTCTACATCATCCTAGGCTTTATAGGTCATTCCTACCTCAGGTTAATTTTCTAATACCAGATGTGTAGGTGCGGCCTGTTCTCTGTTATAAAGACTTATTCGGAGTATCACTGTGTTGAGTCTTAGCATGTTGGAATGGGTAGCACCTTGAAGACAAGCTGATACCCTTGCCTTAGAGATAAGGAAATTAGGTAGTTGTCTGAGACCATGCAGCTCACTCGAGGGAGAGCCTGACCAGGACTAGCACTTTCCCTACACCCTTTGCTCGCGCTGCCTGCCCTCACTGCTCCTGATAAGGTGAGCTCCCAAGTGCCAAGTAACGGACCTTTGCCCATTGGGAGCAAGGAAGGGAGTGACTTTCTTTCCCATGTTGCAGTTGAGTCAGCATTCACTGACTTGTTAGATCAGCCTGCTTTGAATGTCATCCTATGAGTTCTGAATAGGGAGAAGATAGTAGTCATACTTGACACAACCTTGCCATTATCTGTGCAGTTGTGGGTTTGTGCTGCTTCAGGTAGTTTGAGGCAATCATTCCTCCATTGCCCTCACTTTATTTAGAACCACCACCTACCCTTTCACTGCCTGTGTGGTGGGCCTCAGCAAGATTCTTAAGTAGTGACTGACTACTTTTTTTGGTTTGCTTTGGCTTTGGCGTGCCACAGGCTTTAAAAATTAAAACAACCGTGTTGGGAAAACATAAATAAAAAATCTGATATTTTTTTCCGTAGTGTAAATAAATAAAAGAATGAGCAGAGGTCAAAGTTTGTTCAATATGAGCCCGGCAGGTTCTCAGTTTTTTTGCATGATGATGACTTGTTAAGGTAGGTGTAAGTCTCCATGTCAAACATGAGGAGGGGCTCAAAGGAGCTAGTGGCTTATAAAATGTGTTTTACTTGGGAGCAGAGTGGTCCTATGCCCTCAGTTGTAAGTCAGCTTGCTTTCTTTCTTTCTTTCTTTCTTTCTTTCTTTCTTTCTTTCTTTCTTTCTTTCTTTCTTTCTTTCTTATGTTTTTTTTATTGATTTCAGAGATGAAGGGAGGGGGAGAGAGAGTTAGAAACATCAGTGTTGAGAGAAAATCATTGATCACTTGCCTCCTGCACGCCCATTACTGGGGAATTGAGGCCACAACCCAGGCATGTGCCCTTGACTGCAATCGAACCCAGGACCCTTCAGTCCACAGGCTGATGCTCTATCTACTGAGCCAAACCAGCTAGGGCCAGCATCCTCTTTATTTACCAGACTACACATCATTTACCTGGTTGCTATGTTTCCACTGGCTTCATGGGCTGTTTCTTCTTCCCATCTGCTCTAGGTTTAATGAAGCTTTTTATTTTATTCTGAAATAATTCTACAGGTTGATGTTCTTAGAGCAGCGGCCCTCCCTGTTTTGAAACAGTTTGGAATTGATGGTGAATCACTTGAGCTAAAGGTAAGAATGAATTGTCTGTATATATCTGTGTAAAACATTTCCTTACCAACTCATTGGAAGAGCTGTATGACGTGTGTGTGTGTGTGTGTGTGTGAGTGATATTTGAAGTCAGCATTTATGAGAAGACCCACAGGACATGCAAACATAACAAACTTGGAGTTGAAAGGAACCCTTTTGTAATAACAATAATAGCCAACAGTTACATTGTACTTTCTTTGTGGTGGGCATTATTGTAAACATTTTACAAATATTAATACTTCATTCATAAAAACTCCATTTGTGTCACTCAGCTAATAAGTAGTAGAGTCAGGATTCTAGCCATAATGCCTCTCTAATGTAGATCATCTAGATATAGTTTAGGTATTAACATCATAGTGCAACATGTTGCTCACATTTTTATGATGAGGCTACTGTATACAAACCCACTTCTCTGCCAGTCGTATAAAAGTATAACACATACAGCCCGAGCCCATTTGGCTCAGTGGATAGAGCATTTGGCCTTCAATTTCGATCAAGGGCATATGCCTGGGTTGTGGGCTTGATCCCCAATAGGGGGTGTGCAGGAGGCAGCCAATCAGTGATTCGCTCTTACCATTGATGTTTCTCTCTCTCTCTTCCTTTCCCTTCCTCTCTGAAGTCAATAAAAATATATTTAAAAAAGTAAAAGTATAATATATACAATTATATATGAATCTCATATTGTTTTGTTTACAAAACAAAAGCATACAAAATCCACTGTTAGCATTCCCAGTAAGAGGCCATGTTGAGTGGTTGATCTGGAAACAAAATTAAAAAATGGTTAGAGACTACAAAGGTAGAAAACGAGTAATGGTTATTGCTCACCAGTCAGTCGTGTCCTATTCCATCATAGCTATGATTTTGAGGAACAAAAACAAAGTAATGAAAGCTATTAAAAGGTCTACTTCATTAAAAGCAACAAGTCTAACATAAATTCGAATTGGAGAAACTTCTAATGACCTGGATTTGAATACCAGACACAGAAGTGTATCCCTTCTCAGCACTATGACAATCACAGCCAAAACAAAAAGTTGGTTTGGGCTGCAGAAAGAAGAGGCTGGACTCGATCACAATGTTGAATATACTGTTAGCTCTGGGTGGTTTAAAGGATTCAAGCACGGTTATTTATTACGTAATGTGAAAGTGAGTGGTGAGTCTGTGAGTGCAGATGTGAAGGGAGCTGAAGAATTTTGGGATACTCTAGATCAGTGGTCGCCAAACTTTTGGACCGGTGGTTCGTGGACCACCAGTTGACAACCACTGCTCTAGGTTAACTGATTGTGAAGGAAAATTACTTGTCAGAGGAAACATTGAATATAGATGAAACCTCCCTATTTTGGAAATAGATGCCTGAAAAGACTTTCATCCATAAGAAGGCCAGGTCAATGCCAAGTTTCAAGGCTTTCAGAACAGGATAACGTCTTGCTTGAAGGCATTGTTTCTGGCTATAAACTGAAACCCTTTGTTAGCTGGCCAGGGACAACCCAAAGGCCTTTAAGCATATCAGTAAGCACACACTGCCAATATCCTACAGGTTTGGTGGGAAGTCATGGATCCAGCTGCTCTTCCAAGATGCCCTTTTGAATTACTGTCAGCAAAATGGAAAAGTAGTATTTGGAGAATAATATACGTTTTAAGGTTTTGCTTATTGTTGACAATGCTCCTGGACATCCTTCTTTTATTGTTGATTTTTAAAAATACATTTTTATTGATTTTTTACAGAGAGGAAAGGAGAGGGATAGAGAGAAACATCGATGAGAGAAAAACATTGATCAGCTGCCTTCTGCACACCTCCTACTGGGGATGTGCCCGCAACCAAGGTACATGCACTTGACTGGAATCGAACCTGGGACCTTTTAGTCCACTGGCTGATGCTCTCTCCACTGAGCCAAACCGATTAGGGCTTATTGGTGATCTTTACCCCAATATCAAAGTTGTGTTTCTTTGCCTAAACACCACCTCTTTTATCAAATCAATTGATCAAGAAGTTTTAGTAGCGTTAAGGCCTTCTAACTGAGGAGGACCTTTGCCTAAGCTATAGCTGCAACTGAGGAAGATACTGAAAAAACATTGATATAATTCTGGGATTACAGTATCCATGACTGCATCAAGAGCCTTGCTTGGGCTTGGGGTGATGCCACCAAGAAGTACATGAGCCCTAGCTGGTTTGGCTCAGTGGATAGAGGATCGGCCTGCAGATAGAGGGGTCCCAGGTTCGATTCTGGTCAAGGGCATGTGCCTGGGTTGCTGGCTCGATCCATAGAGGAGGGCATGCAGCAGGCAGCCGATCAATGATTCTCTCTCATCATTGATGTTTCCATCTCACTCTCCCTCTTCCTTCCTCTCTGAATTCAATAAAAATATATTTTAAGAAAAAAGAAGTATATGAATGACAGCTGGAAGAAGACATTCAATTAATTTGTCCCTGACTCCAAAGGATTTTTAAAGGCTGAGGACATTGTAAAAATCAACAGGGCTGAGATTCTAGGAGAACCAAGGTGGCGGCATAAGGAATATACCTGAATGCACAGCCTCCCACAACCACATTAAAAAATACAACTATAAAGCTAAATGGCCATCCTCTAGAACCAAAGGAGTGGAAGCTTTACAACTAGAAGGCAAGAGAAGGAGTGCATTGAGACCGAGTAGAAGTTCTTGGTGCCAAAACAGAGAGGTACGGATGTGCACAAAACAGTGGTGGCGCAGGCAAATGGTGGCGGTGGCTGCACCTGGGTCTGCGGCTCGGAAGGACAAGCTCCGGGGTCGCACTGAACTTAATGCAGGCTGTCTGGCAGTGGGGTGGAAGACGACAATGGCGTTCTAGCAGAGCTGTTCACAGTGATCACTGACGCAGAGCTCCGAGACTCGGGCACTCAGGGCACACAGATGCCAGGGTATGGAGACACCAAAACGAGTAGAAGCTGCAGAAACAGCTGAGGGGCAGCCATTGCTGGTTGCTCCACCCAGGTGATTCTGAGACCCCGCCCCACCCAATTTACAACCCCACCTAAGCTGTGCGCCTGTCTGCCTGCAGCCTAACCTAACAGATTGTAGCTGGGACAGAGAACACCAAAAATTCTAAACCCCAATGAGGAGAAAGGCCTGGAGGTCATTTCCTCTCAGTGATACCAGCAGCAATCAAGACTTAACTACAATAAGACTGTGCTGCCAGCCCTCAAAGGCATACACTAAGAGTGTCCACCCCAGGTGACTGGGGAGGCTGAACCACTGGGCCTTATAGGACACCTAGCACAGAAAGCCACTCTATCAACGCAGGGAAGCAGCCGAAATGCAGAGACAAAGAAACAGATGACAAATGACAGAAATGGAGGAAAGCAAATGACTGGATATAGAGTTCAAAACCACGGTTATAAGGTTTTTCAACAATTTTCTAGAGACCGCCGATAAATTTAATGAGACCCTTGAGGATATGAAAAAGGACCAGCTAGAAATTAAGCATACACTGACTGAAATAAAGAATAATATACAGAGATCCAACAGCAGACTAGAGGATCAAAAGAATCAAGTCAAAGATATGAAATACAAAGAAGCAAAAAACACCCAACCAGAAAAGCAAAAAGAAAAAAGAATACAAAAATATGAAGATAGTGTAAGGAGCCTCTGGGACAACTTCAAGCGTACCAACATCAGAATTACAGGGGTGCTAGAAGAAGAGAGAGAGCAAGATATTGAAAACCTATTTGAAAAAAATAATGACAGAAAACTTCCCCTACCTGGTGAAAGAAGTGGACTTACAAATCCAGGAAGCACAGAGAATCCCAAACAAAAGAAATCCAAAGAGGACCACACCAAGACACATCATAATTAAAATGCCAAGGGCAAAAGACAGAGAAAATCTTAAAAGCAGCAAGAGAAAAAGTTAGTTACCTATAAGGGAGTACCCGTACAACTGTCAGCTGATTTCTCAACAGAAACCATGCAGGCCAGAAGGGAGTGGCAAGAAATATTCAAAGTGATGAATAGCAAGAACCTACAACCAAGAGTACTCTACCCATCAAGGCTATCATGTAAAATTGATGGTCAGATAAAGAGCTTCACAGACAAGAAAAAGCTAAAGGAGTTCATCACCACCTAACCAGGATTATTTGAAATGCTGAAGGGCATTCTTTAAGAAGAGGAAGAAGAAGAAAAAGGTAAAAATAAAAATTATGAACAGCAAAGTGACAACAAATACATATCTATCAACCAGTGACTATAACAATTAAGTCAATAGAAATATCTGATGAACAGAATAAACTGGTGAATAGAATAGAAGAATAGAAGTAAGGGCATAGAAGGGGAATTGACTGACAATTCTCAGGGGGAAGGGGGTGTGAAGGTATGGGAAAAGACTGGACAAAAATCTTATATCTATGGATGAAGACGGTGGTGGGGGTAAGGGCATGGGGTGGGGGGGAGAACCAGGTGGAGGGGAGCTATGGGGGTTAAAAAAAGAACATCTGTAATAATCTGAACAATAAAGATTTATTTTTAAAAAAATCAACAGGGCTGTAGTTGAGATGGCAAGAAACTTTAACCTGAGAGTGGATGAGGCTGGCATTGAGGAACTCCTAGAGGTGGTGCCTGAGAAATTGACTAATGAAGAGTTGTTGGAACTGGGACAGGAATGAATAGCTGAAAAAAAGGCAAGAGAAAAGGAAACTGCAGGAGAAGGGAAAGAACATTCACAGTGAAGTGTTTAGCAGAAGCTTTTAAAGAACTTAAAAAGCTCCTTAAAAAGTTTGAAAACATGGACCCCCCTCCTCAACACCAAAAGGTTTTCATTAATAGAGAGGAATTTTCATGATTCAAATCTGCTTACCAGCAAAAAATGATGACAAAAGAAACAAACCAAGAAAACCACAGTGAACCTATTTCCTCAGCAAGAGCCTCAGGTAGGTCTTTTAGGAATATTCCAGAGGAAGGCATAGTTATAAGGAAATGACAGCTCCATTTGTATTATTACCCTGAAGACCTTTCAGTGGGACAAGATGTGAAGTGGGAAGACAATGAATTTAATGATCCTAATCTTGTGTAGGCCTAGCTAATGTGTGTGTTTTTGTGTCTTAGTTTTTAACAAAAGAAGTTTAAAAAAATAGAAAAAACTTACAGAATAAGGATATAAAGAATAAAATATTTTTGTACAGCTGGTGCACATATTTGTGTTTTAAACTGTTATAAAAGAGTTGAAAATTTATAAAGTAAAAATGTTACAATAAGCCAAGGTTAATTTATTATTATTGTTGAAAACACTTTAAAATAAATGTAGTCTAAGTGTACAATGTTTAAAATCTTCAGTAGTGCATAGTAATGTCCTAGACCTTCACGTTTGCTCACCACTCACTGATTCATTCAGAGCAACTTCCAGTGCTATAAGCTCCATGTTTTATACTGCTTTTTTGCTGTACCTTTTCTATGTTTAGATCTACAAATACTCAGCATTGTGTTATAGTTACCTACAGTATTGAGTACAGTACCATGCTGTACAGTGCTGTAGCCTAGGAACAATAGGCTATATCATAGGTAGTAGTCATACCAGACAGGTTTGTGTGAGTATACTCTATGATGTTCGCACAGACCCAATCACTTAATGGTGCATTTCTCCGAACGTATCCCCTGTTGTTAAGTGATGCATGACTTTAATATAAAGATTTGATAAGTTAATTGCACAGGAGAAAAGGGTTAAGAAATGAGATTAACTCCTGAACCCTGCCAGTCCCTCATAAAGGATGAGAACCTGCCTGACTATGAGATTTGTCTTCCTTCTAAGGAAGAGCCCCTTGGTGTAAACCTTACTGACTTGGGTGTCTGGGCCATCTACTCATTGCTGTATTCTTGCCTCTTCTTTCTCACCACGTGTACAGATTGTGCGACGGGGAATGCCTCCTGGAGGAGGAGGTGAAGTGATTTTCTCGTGTCCCATAAGGAAGGTCCTGAAGCCCATTCAGCTCACAGATCCAGGAAAAATCAAACGTATCAGAGGAATGGCGTATCCTTTGCATTTGGTTCCAATTTCTTAGTATTTTCTTGCCTCACGAACAGTGACTCACAACCAGTTTACTTCTTCCCAGAGTTATTTACATTTTAGACAACAATCATGGAAAAATCTTGACAGTGAAACTGCAGTTGGGTGGGTTATCATGCTTAATTAGCTGCCTCACCATGACTAGATAGATTGATCCGTTCATTTTCTTTTTTTTTTAGTTGACACTTAAATGGCTCCCATGTATGTTATACTCCTCTGAGGGCTTTGGTTTGGGGGCCACCAGTGCACAGGCCATTTGGACTGAGCCTTATAGACTAGAGGCTTGTGAATTGGAGCAAGGAAGGAAACGAGCTTCAGGCAGGAAAGTGGGCCTGTATGGTAACAGGTGCAAGGTGGTTTTGGGGAGCGGCAAGCATTGTGGTGTGGTCCAAGTAGGAGGTGGTACACAAAAGATGGGCAGGAGCCAGTGAAGGTGGAAGACCATGCTGAGGCACTGTTCTTTCCAAAGTTAGCAGTTTTCTCCCGCAGAATGAATTTGCATGTTAAGAGGACAATACTGGTGGTACCAAGGAACTTTTGGTTCATTATAAAAATTTTGGAAAGTACAAGTTAAAAAAGAAAATCACCTAATGACCAGCACTTAGAGGCAAAGATGATGGAATTACTGTGCCCTAAAAAGAAACAGTGAGGGTAGGTGCAGGAGGACAGGTGATGCTTCTAGTTTATAGGATCCTAGAGACAGGATGGATAGGACACAGTGTGATTACCTGGGTCCGTAATAGAGCAACAGGGAGTCATGAGGATGATTTTGATGTTTCTCACTTAGGCATCTGGGTAGAGAGGTTTGTTCTGATAGTAGCTACAAACGTTTGTGGTGAGGTGTGGTGTTAGTTTTTTTGTTGCCTGCTTTGATTTTTAAATACTTTATATGGTAAAAATACAGCGAAAATATTTTTTGTTCCAAGAGGAAAAAAATATATTTCTCTGGTTGTGGTTTTAAGGATGATATAAATAGTCTCTGGCTGCTTGATGATGTGACAGAGCTTGATGATGACTTCTTCCACATGTGACTTCAGCCACCCTCCCTTATGCATTTCTGTTGGATCAAACACTCCCATGTTACCACTTGGCATCATAATGAACTAATATATATTCCAAGTGGCAACAGGCAAGTTGAGAAGGGAGATGAACCAGAGCAATGAAAGGAGCATTGTACTGCAGTGACAGTGGTGTGGCCATTCAGTTCTGGAATTACCCACTCACCACATTGTCTTCATGACATGCCCAGCCAGCCACACCTTTCCACAGAACCTTGAGCCCGCCCCACAGAAACAGGAGTCTTTCCTGTTTCTTCATTGCTGTACCCAGTGCCGGCAGACACTGGTGGCAGAGCCCCTGTGGGAAACTCCCTGCAGCTGCCTCATGCACATACTTGCACAGTTGGAAATGGATAAATTCAGCTTTATTTTATGTTGAGGTTGAGGGTCCTTCAAGGTGGTTACCGAGAGGCAAGTCTAGAAGAAGTTAGAAATGTAGGTCTGTAACTAGGGGTAAGGTGAGGGCTAGAGATGAATGATTTGAGTCAGTTACCCTGTAGATTAAAAGGGGAGGGGGGCGGGGCGGGGCGGAACCCTGAGTTGCCACTAAAACTTGTAACATTAGTCCTTCCAGGAAGGGATACTGAGAAGTCAGAGATGACGGGATAATGAAGAACCATGCCATAAAGGGCCCAGAGGAGTCAGCTTTAGGATGGGGAATTAGCTGAGGAACTCACAGCAGGCTGCCACCAATGCCCCGGGGAGGAGCTCTTTCCAGGAGGTGGTGGAGACCTTCCTCCACATGTAGTAACCTCGCTTGTGTAATCAGCTCTGGGTTGTGCAGTGACTGGGAGGAGGGAAATGGTGAGTGTGGAGGCTACGCTTGCAAGAATCTTGACATGAAAGAGAAGTAGAAAGAAAGATAAAGTGGTGACTTGATGAAGAGAGATTTGATAAGATTTCCTCCTTTAAAAAAAATGATGGTAATTATTTGAATACTTTTGTAGGTTAGGTAAAGTAGATTTAACTAGGAGAGAGGCCAAGTGATGAAGTAGTGCATCAGAGTGATTAAGATCCAAGGGCTGGAATTAGACAGGCGTGGGTTCTAACTCTGGCTTTGCCACTCACCGATGGTAGGATTTTGGCCCAAGCCTTGGTTGACTCATTTATCACTGGGCCCATTATACCTACTGTACCTGTAACGAAGGTTAAACGAGGTCGTAGATGTACTGTACAAGGCACTGGGCTCTTAGATGAGTGGTAGCTGCTGTAATTTTTTTATTGTTCGGTAAGGGATGCATTTAGAATGGCAGGCATATGGTAAGGGTGGCTCTAGATTGCTTTGTCTGGAGGTGTGTGGAAAGGAGATGGGAGGAGTTTTCCATTTTCAGTGAGTTAGGATGGGATCAAGGATAGGGGTATTGGCAAGGGTATGATAAGGGAGGGTGACAGGGTGGTAAAGATGTACTGTCACAGTGGGGCCCGGTGACTAGAGATAAGAGAAGGGCTGCAGGACAGCCATGCGGGCCCAGCTGGAGCTGGAATCATGTCGTGGTGCCAGCTGCGTGGCTGTGTGGCTGAGTCCCACAGCAGTTAGTGGCCCAGGGGCGAAGCAGGGAAGACAGGAGAGCAGGTCTCATTGGGGCGAGTGTAGTGCAGAAGGGGCGGGGGTTACAGCAGGTATTTGCGAGCTGTCATTGAAGCCATGGCCTGTGTGCTCCCTGTTGAGGAGCCCAGAAGGGCTCAAGGAATTGGAAACAGGTTTCTAGTGGAAGTAGATGTGTGTTTATGTAGAAGAATAAGAAATTGTATTTAGGGGATTGTTTAGGGGTTCAGATGTTAAAATTAGTAAATTTCTGGGTGCTGACAAGATCTGGGTAAGGGCAGATGTTGGTGGCCACGGGGCTGGATGGGATGGGGGATGCCTTTCTGGTAAGGAGTTTGACAGAGTGGGGTCAGCCAGGATGTCTTCTTCTCGGGGATGGGGTAGGTGCTGAGAGCCCAGTTTTGTACTTCTCAGGAGGCTTTAGGGAGGGCTTACTTGGAGGAGAAGTGTGTAGTGGACTAACGTTTCAGAGGTCTCCATTAGCTTGAACAGTAAGTGGTGAGGAACATGGAATAGGGCGGGGTGCATATCCTCGGGGGGGGGGGGGGGGGAATCCGTTGTTGAGATGAAGATCAACCTTGGGGTGCTGTCTACATTCTCTGTCAGGATCATCAAGAACAGAGGACTTACAGCAAAGCTTCCCTGGATTATAGTCTGTTGTCTGTGTGGCCACCATGGGGCTACCCAGGGTCCACACCTGTGTACATATGAGGAGAAGGCGGCAGCTGGGGAGAAATAGTGCTGTCCCGGGAAACCCAGGTTGATCGATAGTTAAATTGGCTTCGCTTCTTCGCTTCTTGTAAGTGGAATTCTGTACCCTTCCAGGTCTATTTCAGGTTTGTTTTTTTATCCCTAAGATCTGTTTCCTAGCGGTGAGCTCTGCTTAGAATCCCGGAGTGTGTGTGTTTTGACACAGTCTTGTGGTAACTACTGGGTTTCATTGGGGTTGTCACACTGGGGTCCTGCCTGGTACTTACCCTCTTTACTGGGTGTAGGAAAGCCTCATAAGTGAGCCTTTGATGTTGCTGGGAAAGGGTTGAGCATCCTGGGTTGTATAGGGAACATGAAAGCTGAAGGCTGTGGTGCCCCAGGCACCTGGGGTTTGACTTTGTTCCTCCCTAACTTCTTCTGGTGTTCCTTTTACAAAGTCTGAGCCAGAGACTCTAGTAAGGGCCTAAACCCCTCCCCTTGCTTGGGGCAGGGGTACAACCTCTGAATCCTCCCCAGTTTTCCTCCCTGGGAAAATACCTTTGCTTAGATCCCTGCCTGCAAACCAAACATTCCCGCCTGTGGTCTGCAGAGCAGCCCATTTCACAAACACCTCTGAGGAATGTGGGCTTGAATGGAGATCACCTTCTTGGCCAGGATTGGAGCCTGGGAAGAAAAGAGCTGCCTTTGGAAAAGTTTTAGCCGGGTTTGTGGTTTTTACTTGCAAGGCTGGTTAACTGTTGAACTGAGCTTGGAGGTTATATTCCCCACAGGAGGGCTCAAGTTGGGAGAACTAGTCCCACTCTCTGTGCATTTGTGGTTTTAATGAGCTACCGCCCAAAGTGCATCTTTTCCCTCCTGATTGACTGGCCAGGACCTGGCAGGGAGCTGGTGTTGGCAGCAGCTGTGACTGGACAGTGTGGTTACTGTTCCTTTAATGTCACCCACTCTCTTCTTCCCCCTGCCTGAGGTGGGTGAGAGTGAAGGGAATATTTTGTTTCAGTTTTACAGTGTGGCCTGGTAGTTCATGATCTGGTACGTAAGAGTTAATTGAGTAAACTGAGGTAGAGGCAGAAGTGGGGTGTGAGTTGGAATTTGTGGGACAACATGGTTTTCTTTCTCTGACTATAGGGAAGGTACTTAGAGAATCAATCTCTCTCTTTCTCTACACACACACACACACACACACACACTTGGGTTTCTGACCTGCAGTTCTGGGGAGGGTGAAGTTCCATGTGGACTGTAGTTATGAATGTGTCTCTCCAGGATGTGTAGTATTCATGAATGTGCTTCAGGACATTCATAACCTCCAACTTGTCTGTCATAGTGTGTGCTCTTGTGTTTCTTGAGAGAGTGTCATAGCTTTCACCAGGTTTTCAGAGTGCCCTCTGGTCCTGAGAGGAAAAGAACCTCTGCTTTGGGATTTGAATCTTGGACTAACAGCAATAGTTGGCATTTGCTGGGCTCCGACCGTCTACCGGGAACCACTAATCGTGTTACATGCATCCTTTCATTTGAGCCTCCAAACCCTGAAGGAGAGTGTTATGGTTGTCCTTTTATTACTGATGAGGAAGTGAAGGGACAGAGAAGAACACATCACGATGAGGTTTGCTGGAGCTGGGACTTCCACACAGTCCGATTCTAGAACCTCAGTTGTTCCTTGGTGGGGCCTCCATGCCAGGCCACCTGGCTCCGTAGTGACTGTGGGATATACCAGTTTAAAACTCCTTTCCCTTCACTTCACGGCCGGCATTCTAGCATAGCCTTGCACTGGCCCTGCATTGGCACTGTCTGTCTCCTGGTTTCCATATCTCTGGAGGGGTTGGGGAAGAAGGTTGTCTTTGGGAAGTGGATCTGTTTAATTTTGAATCTTAGTTCTGTGACTCACCTGTCCTCAGTGTAAGTCCTGGACCTGGGGATCCATAGTCCTTGCCACAAGGTTGCCATGAACATAAAGTAAGTTGACAGTGTACCTAAAAGAACTTTGGGAACCATGAACATTGTGGGATTTTGTGTCAGGATAATGGCATCTGTGCTCTCCTAGGGAGAATGAGCAGCCTTGGACCTCAGAAGGACAGCACCCACCTGGTCCAAAGGGTATGAGACCTGGGCTTGTTTGTTATAGCTACCTGTGGTCAAAAGTACACTCTGAGCAGAGGTGGTGATGTAATTGGGCTCTGTGTGTGTATTGAAAAATCCTTCTTTGCTCTTTCCTCATTTCAGGTTTGTCCTTTGAGACAAGTCAAATATTTATCGAATATATCTGAGTACAAAAGTAGTGCAGTACAGAGTTGTGAGGGATGCAGCAGCAGAGCCTCTTTCCTATGGAGTCTATAGTCTTGTTGACAGGCGAGAACATGTGTGTGCATGAAGGGAGATGGATGGTAAGTGTAAGTGCAGATCACAGTTGGGTGCTGGCTGGAGGGTTTCAGAAGAGGGAGGGAACTCTGGACTTGAAGGATGAAGGAAGGGCAGTTCGGGGTGAAGAATTTGGATGGGTGAAGGGGTGAGGTTGCCGGGTTAGGGATGAACACTGAGCAGGCCGGAGGGTCTGGCAGGGTCTGGAGTTACTGGGAAGATTCTCACCAGTGTGAGGAAGGTTGATCTTTGGGTGGAATGTTTATGATGGATCAGAAAGGGAAGCTAGATGCTAATCAAGTTTTTGCACAGACTCAGAGCGTTTTGTTCTACAGCTCAAATGAAAATTAAATGTGTTATTGATAGTAATTTTTGAAGAGTTGAGCTGAAATGGGCAGACCTCACACTTTGTTTTTTCTCTTGGACTTGACACATGAGGTTTGTATAAGGGAGTGGGAAGAACACATGTTATTACTTCTCCCTTCTTTTAGCCCCTGCCCTGCATATCTAGCTGCTTATGGCCATGCATTGCGCATTGAAAGTGCTCATTGCATACTTATTTTTTATTTGATTCATGGGATTGGGGAGAACCAGTCTCTGTGTTTTCCACTTTCTTAAGAACCAGCTTTTTTACTTGCGTTGCTGGTATCTTCCCCTCTCTTTTCTGGGGTCCCTGTTATAAAACTGCTAATTACCAGTATTTTGACCATATGGTAGCAGTTGTGAGGAGTCTGAATCATCCACAAATGGAGTGATTAATACTCAAATAATCGAAAATAGTCTCTGTGCATTTAAAAAACCCAAAAAGTTGTTCAGTCCTTTACATGCAGCAGCTACCATGCTGTTTTTCTTCTTTCTCTTTTTTTCTTTCTGTTTTTCCTATCAGCAGTGTATCATCTGTTTTGATCTTAGGTTCTAAGAGAGACTCGTTGGTTGCAGCAATGGGGATGATCAGAGAATACCTCAAAGGGAGCTTGGCTCATGCCATACGAGGTAGTGCCTTCATTTGTTCCAAAATTGTATTGAATCATTTCTAAGGGCAGGGGTCTAGGTGGGAAATTTACATCAAGGTTGGGAGGTTTTACTTTCTAACTCTATATATTGTTTGGTTTTCCCTACCATGAGCATTTAACCCTTTTATAATATAAAGTTATATATTAAATAAAACAATAATATTAAAATTGGCGATGGTACTATACAGGTACGTGATGAAGTACAGTTAGAAAATTAAATGCAATTAGAAGTCCCAGTTTATCATTACAGTTTTACAAGTATTTGCTAGCTCTTGATGTTTTCTGCTCTGAAGTTCAAGGAGAATGATGACCTTAACTCTAGGTTGCAGGTACTCTGTCCGCGTTTCACCTCAGATGGCGAACCGGATTGTGGATTCTGCAAGGAGCATCCTCAATAAGTTTATACCTGACATCTACATTTACACAGACCACATGAAAGGAATCAACTCTGGGAAGTAAGTGCCTGTGCATTTTGGGAGCCTGATTCTGCCGCTCCCCTAGCCTTTTTCATACTCAGCTCTGAGGTTGGGCAGCCAGAGGAAGGACAATTTCAGATTTAATTTCCTTCTGACTTCCTGGCATTGCCACCAGTAATTCCTATCTCATGGAAAGCATCGCAGTGGCCGGTGTGGGGAGATGAGGGGTCCATCCCTAGCCTGGGGGAATGAAAACCTAGCTGTTTATTAGCAATGCTTTAAGCTTTAAATTCCATCTGCACTCTGTTCCCACAAAAAGTTAAACAAGTTCTTCCACTCTGAGGAAAAAACAGTTTGGGCAAAAATTCTTTGTTGGCCAGAGTGCCAGTCAGATTCTCTCTGTCTAGAGGAACAACACCCTTGGAGCCAGAGAAAGTTGTTATTGCAGATTGGGCTTGGTTTAGTGAAAGCCTTTGTGGAAAACCCCGCTTAAATAAAAAGTTAATGATCTATGTTTTGGGCTTTTGTTGTGTTTTTAGAAACCAGTAAGTTAGGGAAGCAGTTAAAACAGTTTTTGTTTTGTTTTTTTACTCTGGAAATTAAACATAAAGAAAAGTTGACCTGAAACAAATACAAAATAATATCAAATATAAACTGTAATTGGGAAAAAAATAAAGGAAACTTGAAAGGATATTGAAAGGATAGATAGTGAACACCTATATATTCCTGCTACCTATAGTTAACAATGAATATTTTACGAAATTTGCTTTACCTGTGTGGGTTTGTTTTTGCTAAAACATTTTAGTGATAGTATCATTGTACTTCAGATCTGAAGTTTTCAGGTTGTCTCTAAAAAAAAAAAAGAATATCGGGGTCTAAGGTTGATAGTGAGTTAATAAGTCAGTTTTTTCCTAAGTAGAGCTGCAGCTAACCCTTTTCCTGGATGTTCCTTCTGAGGCTCCTTTTAACTTCAGCAACAAAAGGAAAGAGAGTTAAGAAGGGTGACTGTGTTATGGGATCTCTAAGGCCCAAGGAAAAGATGGTGATTTCAGAAACTCCGTAGTGGCTCATAGTCCAAAGCAACAGAGGTGGTGGTGTCAGAGGTGAGAGTTGGGAAAGGATTTGTGTGCAAAGTTTAGCCCTTTCCTTTGGGGTTGGAAAGGTCAGTGATGGTCCCAGACCTGTATATATTGCTCGAATATCACCAGTGTTTTCCTTGTTCAAACTGTGGCAGTGGTAACATCCCTAGGTAGCTGTAAAGATGAAAAGAGCACATATGTACGTCACCAAGACAAGCATGTCAAACTCACGGCTCATGCCTGCAGTAAGGCAATGCCTGGCCCATAGTAGGTGCTGCAGAAATGGTAGCTGCTAAGGCTGTTCTTTGCTTTTTCTCCCCTTGGCCACAGGTCTGGAATTATGTCAGCAGTTGGAATTATGGCTTCAGTCTCTACCACACAGGGTGGCTAGGGGTGAAGCAGAGCAGGCTTGAGGCCATTCTGCCACCATTGTGGCTTTTTATGACTGACTCAGCTGACCCCAGTGCATGGTCACACTATAGGAAGCTCACTCACACATGGATCAAGATGTGAGTGTTTGTGGACTTGTGGGTCATCAACTCCAAGCTCCCCTTAAAAAGTTAAAACCCATGGATGATAAGACCATGTTTAGTTTTCTGAATCTTAAGTTACAGATGACATAGTGTTTTTCCTTCTCTCTTATGAAATTATGAAGTCATGGATAGGTATTATTTTCCTCTTCTGAGTGGGTGAAGTATGCATGTCAGTTAGGCTTATGTTGTGGCCATGGCCTAGACCTTGGGGCCAGCAGTTCCTGATGCCTCTGTCAGTGCTGTGACCAACATGCACGTCTGTCCAGGGTGGTATCATTTTGACTCTCACAGTCACGACTTAAAAAAAATAAACAACTAGACCTTTACCAATTGGAAAGTTTTGGAGGCTGCCACTTGTAAACCGCACCAATGTGCATTTTCAGTGAGGTCACCTGGTGACCAGCTGCTTGGTCAGTGCCTTGAAATAGGGATCCTAACACCCTCCCCCTCCAACTGGGGAGAAAATTGGAGTTGTATACATACAGCTTAATACATTATCTTGTTTTTTGTAAAACAAATATAATATCAAATGGAACGATCCTGATAAACTATACAGTTTATTATAGTAAGTCTGTATTCCTCACAGAATTCATATGGATGAGAAAATTAGGAAGTTCTTGGGAAATTCAAGTATGGGCCTTAGAGATCCCATAACACAGTCACCCTTCTTAACTCTCTTTCCTTTTGTTGCTGAAGTTAAAAGGAGCCTCAGAAGGAACATCCAGGAAAAGGGTTAGCTGCAGCTCTACTTAGGAAAAAATTGACTTATTAACTCACTATCAACCTTAGACCCCGATATTCTTTTTTTTTTTTTTTTTTTTTTTAGAAACAACCTGAAAACTTCAGATCTGAAATACAATGAATGATACTATAAGTGGGTTAAAGCAGTAATGGGAGCTTATCTCATGGTTCTCCCTCTCCTCCATGTCCTACTCTTTCATTTTACATTGCACTGCCTCTCCTGCAGAGCCGGATGTCCCCTCCCTGCTCCTGGTCAAGCAACTCAAAGGCAACTTGAGATTGTGCTAAAATGTCCCATGACGCTAGATGGGCGGCACAGTGTTAGATTGTTAAGCATCACACAGACTGCCCACAGAGCCTTTGATTACGTAGGTAGCTCACTTGCACCCCTTCCCTTGGTGTGTGCCATTCATTTTGGACTGCATAGGTCATCGATTTAAAAATAAAAAGGAAATTGACAATTGACCATCATAGTTATAGTGAGCTCAAAGTGCATTTGAGGCATCATTCATTTTACACCTAGTTTTTCTGAAACAAATATCTTGGCTAGTTTTGCAGAGAGCGCATAGAAGGTGCTTTATGAACTGTGTCAGAGGAGCAGGTCTGTTCGTGCTATGTAACACATTTACTGAAAAGGCACGAGGCAGAGGAGATTTGAGGTGTCAGATCTGGAAGTTTTGTGGAGAGGTGCTTGTGTTTTTTTATTTACGGACTGATTTTGTTTTGTGTCAAACTGGTTGTCACTGAAGTCGGTGAGGGCAGGAACTCTTGTGTTTCCGCAGGGCCCCCAGTTCCTGGCCCATGGCAGCAGGTGTTTGTTGGAATTATGAATGTGGTCCTTGACCAGAAGGGCATTAGGTTCTGGCTGTTGGGTGGTAGAAACACAGTGGGAGCGAACATGTGCCAACTCTTTGATGCTATTAATTGAATTCTGAGTTAGAGATGTCCCATAGGGCCACAAACAAAGGTGAGCCTTATCTGGGCTCTTCCTGGCTTATGTGGCACTTTTGATTGGGGGGAGGGGGAAGGCTTGATGTATTCCAAGAGTAGCTGTAACGAGGTGGTCTCCAGGCCACTTATACTTCTGGGTTGGTTGTGAGGGCTGTGGTGTGTAGGCTTTGGAGTCTGGAAGACCTGCATTGGAAACACATCTGACAGTTCCTAGTTGTGTGGACGTGGTGCTGGTTGCTTCATTTCTCCATTTCCTCAGGTGTAAGATGGGCATCTATTACCTACTCTGCAGAATTGTAGTGTCAAAGCCACTAGCTCAGACACTGGCAGAAAGTAGGTGCTGAATATCTGGTAGCTCTTGTGAATGCTCCTATAAACGCTCACAGCAGGATCTTTCACAGTGTGGGAGGGGCAGAAGGCAGGGATGGGAGGGGCTCATAGGAAAAGCGACTTAAACTTGCACCTACCTTGGTTCTGCCAGGTGCGTTCTCACCAAGTCATATGTGTTTCCAGCGCAAGCTAGTGGGAACTCCAGTAGGGCTTGATGTGACAATGCAGAGTGCCATGAGAGAGGTGTTTGTTTTCTCTTTGCTTTTGCTGGTGCCTGAACCCACTTCATTAACCCTACTCAGTGTCTGTGTCGTTGAATTCCCAGGTCTCCAGGCTTTGGGTTGTCACTGGTTGCTGAGACCACCAATGGCACCTTCCTCAGTGCTGAGCTGACCTCCAACCCCCAGGGCCAGGGGCCAGCGGTGCTTCCAGAGGACCTGGGCAAGAACTGTGCCAAGCTGCTACTTGAAGAAATCTACAGGGTATGTCCTCCGCCTCTGCCAGTTGGGAGAGGAGCCATCAGGAAGCAGTTCATTATTTCATTCTTACTCCTTAGCACCTTTCTTCCCCGTTCAAGGACTTATGCCAAGGAGTTAACTCTTCCTACGCATTAAACAGTTTAACATGAACTGGTTTAATGGATTAGCTGAACTAGTCAGTAAGCAGAGATCCAGTTCCCTAATTTGGGACACAGGGCAGGTACGTTTTAACAGTGTGGACACTGTTAAAAAGTTGAGGTAGCGTTATTCAGGAAAGAAAAGGTGTAAAATGAAGCAGGTTAGCTGGTGATTGGCCTCTTGAGGATACAGTGCCACGACCAAAACAGGTGCCATCTCCCAGTCCCCCCATCCTTGCCATGTGAGGATGGGGGCTCATTGTTTCCAGGTTCTTTGAGGAGTTGGAAATGGCAATTTGTATGTGACAGTGCGTCAGATACAAAATAGTATCAACGGGCTAGGATTTGCCGTGTGTTCTGGAGCATAGAAGAATGTTTAGGGAAGGCAGGCCTGTGTCAGAGCATGGCAGGGGCTTTGGAAAAGTGAAAACACAGGAGACAGAAAGGGTGACGAAGCTGAAGGCAAGACTTTATCCGTTGCCATTTGCTTCTGTAGCTCTGTTGATGGGGCACAACTCAGACCAACCTGGGCCAACCTGTCCTCTCAGATGTCACAGGTTTTTCTCTGTCGATCCTTACAAACAACATGTAGACAGGCATACATACGCTCTTCCTGTTTCCCAAAAATAGTCGAGGTGACCTGAAATAAGCAAGGAAGGAATTTGAAGGGAAGGAAAGATGATGGCAGGAGAAATAAGATGAAGCTGCTTGGAAAAAAACATTCTTTAAGGTCCCATATACTTGGTTAGAGGAGAGTCACAAATCTGGCCTCAGGATTTCTGGTTGTCTATAAAACCTTGGATCCATGTCAGAAGGTGAAACCTTCTCCTTGACATGCAGAATCCAGGACAGGCTCCCAGGAATGTGTATTTCTCTGCTCTGTATGCGAGGCCCCACATTCTGGAGCTGAGCACTGGCAAAAACTATACTTTGGGTGATTTGCTATTGCATGGTGTATAGTGTGTGTAAATTGCCTTTTCTCTTCTGCTGAAGAGCCTTTCATCTCTGTATTTATCTGTGTATTTAGTCTCAGTTAGTTGAATTTCTGTGGTTCTTTCCTGAAGTCTCCAAGGAAGCTTTGGCCTGTTTAAAGTAGCAAAAATCATATGTGAGCCCTAACTTGTTTGGCTCAGTGGATAGAGAGTTGGCTGGTGGACTGAAGGGTCCCAGGTTCGATTCCGGTCAGGGGCCTGTACCTTGGTTGTGGGCACATTCCCAGTAGGGGGTGTGCGGGAGGCAGCTGATCAATGTTTCTCTCTCATTGATGTTTCTGACTCTCGATCCCTCTCCCTTCCTCTCTGTAAAAAAAGCAATAAAATATATTTTTAAAAAAGATCATATGTGAGCCCTTATGAAATAAAACAGGTGATTTTGTTTTATTTTTAAATACTTTTGTCGCTGTAATTTATTAATCATTGGGTAGAGTGGCACCTGGTTCATGGGTATTGATCCCTGCACAGGCCTGGCTACAGAAAACAGCCTACAGCTTAGTCTTCTCCCCATCCAGTCACTGTTCTCAACAATACCTCATTGGTTGCAAGGTGGAACAAGTAAGAATGAACTGCTTCAGAGTTCACTAAAATGTCCTGGTCTTAATGATTTTAATTAATGTTAATCTAATCAAAATGGAAGACAAAGGACCTGTAATTGTGTTTTCAGTGGAGTGACTCCACGCTCTCCTGGTCCCCACCACTCAGCTAGCAAATAGTGGTGGAAAGAAATGCCCTTTCATATGAAATCCTCCTGCAGGAGGAAGGATCTTCTCACACTTCTTGTGTGGCCAAAGGCTGGCCTTAGCTTTTTTGATTCTAAATCAGCCCAGTGTTTGATGCTTAACTTAGTGATTTTTTTGAAAGATGAGTAGTAACTAAAAGTTGGGAGTAAATAAACGATGAAGAGGTTGCCATGTCACTTAGTTCAGGAAGTTAGTCATCTAGACCAGCTGTTGCCAAGCTTTCGGACCTCATGGACCACCAGTGATCCGTGGACTATCGGTTGGCAACTGCTGATGTAGACACCTGTGACAACAGACTGTGCATGTGATCCATGCGTCCCTCAGCCCGTCAACTGGTTCAGGTTTCCCTTCCTTGTGGCTTGCAGGCCCTCTGACCATGGGGACCCTCTCATCTCTTTCCAGTAGACCTGGGGGAATTGGAAACATCACATTTCAGAAGAGCCCAGCTGGAGGGAGGGTTCTGTATCCTCATAAATAGCACGTTATAGGCCTCAGGGTGAAAGCAAGGCCACAGAGAAAACATACGCAATCTGGATTAAGTTATGTTATTCTTCCCCCTTTACTCTAGTTAGGTTCTACTTAAAACCATTTCATTGTGCCTGCACCAAGTTTGTTTGTTTGTTCTAAGCATTAAGAAAATTTCTTTTTTTGTGTGTCTATGGTCTTTAGTTGTTAAAAGGATGAAAATGCTTCATGTTTTATGAATAATTATTTATATGTCTGTGACATGACAGGTTTAAAAGAATAATAAAAACATGTCCCCTTTGAAGGTGCTGTTTATTTTTATCAACATTATAGTCCTCTGATCTAATCCTTCTTGTTCTATTTATGTCTCATCAGTTACGAAGTCCTCTTGATTGTGTTCCAGGCTTTCTGAAACTGCCTTTTCTGTCCATCTTTTAAGCGGCTCTGTTTCCTACGCTCCTCCCCAACCCTTGCCCCCACCACGTGTGCTGTTGTCCCCACTTGCAGGAGTGGGAGTCCTCTCCTGATCTTCTTCAACATGCCCTTCTGTCTAACTCTCTTAAAACACTTATAGTCTGTGAAAAGGAACAAGTTTTGTAAAAACCCTTTTCATTGGTCCTCAGATTCTCCATGGGTCAGAGTTTTTTTATTTGTTTGTTTTTTAATGGAAATCCGTATATTATACCTCTTGTCCTAACATTGGCTTAGAGAGAAATATTGCCCTTTAAGGTAGTTTAGGAAGAGCAGTAGATTTTCATAAAAGCTGGCAGTAGGATAAGCCCCCTTATTTTCCTACTCAGTTGTAAATGAGGTCTGATGGCAAAGAATGAGTGTGTGTGCTGATAATTGATTTATTCCCTACACTGCATGCATTTGAGAGAGGTTGCCCTGGCTGGTGTGGCTTGGTGGTTGAACATCATCCCCATGCACCAAGAGGTCGCCGTTTCGGTTCCCAGTCATGGCACATGCCTGGGTTGCACGTGCAGGAGGTGGCTGATCATATTTCTTTCATCAATGTTTCTCCTTCTCCCTTCTCTTTTCTCTAAAATCAATAACAACATTTTTTTTTTTTTTAAGAAGAGAGTGACCATGTGTTCTGTTTAAAGTCTGGGAGTCTAGGCTTAGATAGTAATGTTCCATCATCAGAAACTAGGTTCTTTTTGTGGCATGTACAAAATATGTAGAAATTCAAGGTCATCCCACTTTCACTGTGTTCAATATAAGTTTGAATTGTTTTAAATTTATCTCAGAAAGAATGATCAGAAATAAAGACTTTTTTGTGTTTGTTAATTCTCACCTGAGGATACGTTTTTTTCCATTGCTTTTCAGAGAGAGAGAGTGGGAATGTAGAGAGAGAGAGAGAAAAAAAAAAACGGTGTGAGAGACACATCGACTGGTTGCCACCTTGCACATGCCTCAATGGGGGTGGGGAGTGAACCTGAAACCCAAGTACATGCCCTTGACTGGGAATAGAATCTGAGACCCTTTGGTGTGCAGGTTGACACTCTAACCACTTCAGCAACACTGGCCAGGGCAATAAAGACATTTTTAAGGCACAAATATAAACAATAGTCATGCATGCATGTAGTAGAAGCAGAATGGCTGAAATGGTCAAGAAACCCAAGAATGAAAGAAGAAAGGCAACCAAAACAATTCTCAGGAGAAAGTTGGTGAAAATTCTGTTGTGCTTATCGATTTGGGAGAAAAGGAAGGGAAAGTGGCGGGAAATAGTACATAAGTAGTAAGAATGGAGAAATCTGGTCTTAGTAATTCTTCAGTTAAAGGTACACAGGAAGAGTCACAAAGAGGCACTAATGTAACTTGACAAGCAGTTTTGAATGTGATTGGATAAGTTACAGGTTAAGGCCCTTTCATGTCAGATTGATTGTGGTGTTCCCTGACAAATTAAATAAACAAGCTGCATCCACCGTACCCTTGTTAATGACCTGTACATTTCCTAGAACTGATTATGCTTTTTTTGTTTATATGTCCTGCTGCTGCTGCCACTTTAATTACGGAGGGCAAGTTTTATTTTTCCTTAGATACACCTCAGTATACTTGAATGTGTATTTATTCTGATGGTCTCAGCTAATATAATTGCTTTGATGACAAGTTAGTTTAAACCCCCCCCCCCAAAGTTAAGTGATACAAGGATTCCTCTGAAAAGACTTATATTTTGTTTTATTATTGCTTGAACTTTGCAATCTGCTCTTCTGTGGTTCTGATTGATATTCCGGGTATTTGTGACTGTTTTCTTGATTTTCCATTTTCTGGTTGGTATAATGACTAATCTTGAAAGTGTTTGTATTTATAGGGTGGATGTGTGGACTCGACCAACCAAAGCCTGGCTCTGTTGTTCATGACCCTTGGGCAGCAGGACGTTTCCAAAGTCCTGCTAGGACCGCTCTCTCCCTACACGTGAGTTGTTTTCTCTCAGCCTCATTACTGCTGTCCAGTTTAATCTTCCAATTGCATGACATGACAAAGGTGTTGGATTGTGCATAGCCTATCATTATGAACAACTGCTTGTACTGATCCTGGAATGAGCTGGAGGTTGTCACTCTTAACCTGGTGTTTAGCAGGCATCTTGCCTTCCTTTCTCTTCCGTAGTTGCATTATTCCCATGCCATTGAAGTTGTGTGGTATATTAGACAGTTCTTTTGTCTATGCTTTAGGTTTTTCTCATTTTGGAGGTAATCTGGTTCCAATATAATTTAGATTTTGTTAGTGTGTTGTTTTTTTTTTAATCCCCTCTTTTTCCTACTTGTGGCAAATAGGGCTGTCTTTTTGTCCAAGATGATAGGGTATAAACTGGCTGGAAAGATGCTAAAAGAGGCAAAGTCTATAGTAATGCCACTGGTCTAATAGGGATATTGTAAAGGTGAGTTTGAGGCCATTGGATGTTATCAGAAGACTAGAGACTCAGTGCACAAAAATTTGTGCACTCAGGGCGGGGGGTGGGGTGTCCCTCAGCCCAGCCTGTGCCCTCTCGCAGTCTGGGAACCCTCTGGGGATGTCCACCTGCTGGCTTAGGCCCGCTCCGCGGCGGGGGGGGGGGGGGGGGGGGGGGGGGGGGGGGGAGGAATCGGGCCTAAGCTGGCAGTCAGACATCCCTCTGGCAGCCCAGGAGCTCTCGGGGGATGTCCACTTGCCAGCGGGGAGCAGGCCTAAGCTGTAGTCAGACATCCTTAGTGCTGCTGAGGAGTAGGGAGAGGCTCCCGCCACCACCGCTGTACTGGCAGCCATCAGCCTGGCTTGTGGCTGAGCAGAGCTCCCCCTGTGGGAGCGCACTAACCACCAGGGGCAGCTCCTGCATTGAGTGTCTGCCCCTTGGTGGTCAGTGTGTGTCATAGTGACCAGTCATTCCCAGTGGTTCTGCTGTTAGTGTCAATTTTGCCTGTTACCCTTTTATTATATAGGGTGACTGCTGAGGCATTAAAGCAAATGCTCTACAAAAAGAGTAGCTGATGAGAAGACTTGGATTGTTAACCACACAGTGAAAGCAGCACTTCCCCTAGGTAGCAGATGAGCTTGCTGTAAGCATCCTGTTTGAGCCCTGATCTCTGGGTGTGCATCCATGTGCTCGAGATCTTTACATGGCCATGTGTGGGTGGGGTGGAGTGGGCCTGTGTGGGAGGAGATACTCAGGTAGATATGAGACTGAACTGTCCTTTTTCGGTTATCATGGTACCGATGCTGTATATCTGAAAGGTACAGTACTGTGATAACTGAAGAATGGTGGTGCCATCACATTGAGTAAGGGGCAAGCACTGCGGAGGAGGGGGCATTGTACCTCTGGAACATCACTTGGACCAGAAGCTTGAAAGATATTGTTTTGGAGGTTTTTGAATTTAAAGTTGGTGGTGGGAGGTTTTTTGGAAAATAGCAGTGGAAGAGAAGACACTCTTAGCAGTGGGGAAAGACTGCTGAGCAGGAAGCTGGTGAGGAACCACATTATCTGCTAACAGTTGTAAAATATTTCATGGAACAGGCACTGAAATCGAGTAATCCTCAGTGGAACACTAACACCAGGGATATCAACATTGCTGAAACAGACTTTGTAGCTAAGGTGTTTGGAGAGGAGGTGAGGGAACACACACAGTGCCTGAGTGCCTTCCTGTAGAGTGTTGGCTGGAAGTGCTTATGGCTCTGTGACCAGGCCCCTTCAGCCAACTCTCTCTCTCGCTGCTGCTGTTGCTGCTGCTGCCTTCCCAGCCTCTGCTTCAGGGCAGTGAAGGCCTGACCACTCACACCGCTTGAGGCAGTCTGTAGATGTGTGTGGTCGTGGGGCATGAGGTTTGGCAGAACATTATGTGCAAAAGGAAATCTATATTTTTAGTTTTCCTTGAAACTTTTTTTTTTTTTGCTTTTAGAGATTTTTTTTTTTTTTTCAGTTTGTCTACAGGCCTTTATAAGTTTTCAAGTCAGCAGCCCCTGTGGAGATGGTCAAGATGTGACTGGACATTTTTTCAAGTTACTCGACATACCTCCTCACCAAACATTAATTGCAGTCTTGTCTTCCAGAAACCTCATCTAAAATGCCTACATTTCCCCAGGAAAACAAGGTGGTCTGCTCTGAATGGAGCTTTACAGGCCTGGGACAAATCGCAGAATTGTGTTTGAAACTTGGGGCTATGTTTCTCTGGGTTCCCTGCATCCCAGGGTTTCACGCAGGAGGGGCTGCCATGGGATGGACAGCGCCGCCTCCTTTCTTTTTGGTAAGCGAGCACACGGTGGGGGCAGGAGGTTGTAAGGAGTTTATTTTTGAAAGCCATCTCTGTTCAGGACCCTTGTTGCTTGTTATCATTGTGGAAGGCTCCAGGGATCCAGAGTGATGAAGGGCAAAGGTGGGAAGAAATATATGTCCTTAAAATTAAGCGTGGTTTTTTTTTTTGTTTTGTTTTGTTTTGTTTTTTTGCAGAGCACTGGGATTAAAGGGGATGTGTTGTCTTATAGTATTGCTTTGAAACCCTTTCTGGAAAATAAGGGTGTCTGTTCTTCCCTTTATTCTTTCCTCCGTCTTAATTCTGTTGGTGGTTTTCTGTGTTACTTGAGAAAGCACATCTATATGTGTGAAATCTTTCGGGAAAGCCAGAGAGATGTTTTTCAGAAGAATAAAACAGTACTGGTATGTGGAAAATCTATTTCTGTTCATTTTGTTGAGTTTCAGGTGGTTTACAGTTGGTGACAGTGATTCCACCTTCCCCTGAA
>PVJC01015013.1:0-35653 GCA_004026665.1 Murina feae
CAGTGGCAGTCAGTGCTGGGTCGCAGCACCCACAGCAGTGGCAGTCAGTGCTGGGTCGCAGCACCCACAGCAGTGGCAGTCAGTGCTGGGTCGCAGCACCCACAGCAGTGGCAGTCAGTGCTGGGTCGCAGCACCCACAGCAGTGGCAGTCAGTGCTGGGTCGCAGCACCCACAGCAGTGGCAGTCAGTGCTGGGTCGCCACGATGACCCAGCACTGACTGCAGGACTGACTTCCCGTCGGTGGAGCCTTTGGTTGTTATGGACCCTGGGTTTTTATATAGTAGGATAGATAATGAATGTAGTATTCTGAGTTGTTTTTTTTTTAAATGATTCAGCAGGAGGATATCAGCCAAGTTTGTTTTTCCCAGTATTTGATTTTCTCATATATTGAATAAGAAAAACGTGCCATGAAAATAACTAAGTGCATTAAAAGACCACATTGACTTTTGTAGGCTGGCAGTTTTTTCCCTTAATTGTGTATATTTTTCATTAGTTTGTGGGGTTTTTTTGTGTGTGTGTGTGTTTTGTACCATCAGTTTTCGGTATAGGTGTGAGCCTTGAGTTTCCTAATTCATCAAATAGAGGTTTGTTGTTTTTTTTTTTAGAAAAATAGCAAAGGCCTCATCTGAGCTTGCTGCTTGCTGTTCAGAAATCCAGCTAGCATGCTAACACCCCCTGGGTGTGCTGGGCAGGGGGTGCAGAAGGGTCCCTCTTAGCTCTTAGGGAGGAGCACCTGAGGCCCTGCATGGGGTCTGGTTGACTGCTGCTCAGCCACTGCCTGACAGACGTGAGTTGATTTGGCATTTTATGCTTTTGGTCCCTTAGTTAAAATAAGGAAAATAAAAACATCATGGGAAAACTTTAAGGTCTTTGAATAGAATGCTTTGGTTCTGATTGGGGGTGGATGTTTCTTTCATGTAAGTAGATCCTAATATTGTAAAAAATATAACCTGTTTTTTGTAAAGATGACTGTTTTGCGTTTAAAGTTGCCAGAAGACACTGAAGTTGAGATTTCCTTTTGAATTTGCAGCATTCAGGATAGAAATGAATAGGTGTTCTGATTTAGGATTTGGCTGTGTCTGCCCTAAGTGGGCAAAGCTCGTAGAAAAGGCCAACTCACCTGTCTGACTTGGGGAATGTAGAAACCGATACTTTCTTTTAAGACTGTGGAGTTTTCACTAGAGTATATCGCATACAGCCACGCAACTTACGGCCAACCTTTCTGAATCGGTTGTTTACATCCTATGATGTGTTTGCCTGTTGAATTATTCCTAGTGGCCAGGCTCTCAGTCCAGGCCCTAGAAATCGACTGTCAGTTCGCTGAATTCTAATGTTAACAATGTCAGAGAGAAGAAGCAGTAATCATTAGATAGACCCGAAGCCCCACCGCCCCGGGGCCACACTGTCCCCCTGCGAAGTTTGCGAAGCATCCTGGCAGTGGCCAGGACTGTGCTGCTCCTTGCTGTCCGTTCAGGGAGGCGGAGATTCCTGGTGGGTGCCTGTGGGATCTGGCTCCCATAGGGAGGTTGCAGTCGCCTCAGCAAGGAGCATGGGGTGGACGAGGGCCTGTGCTGTTTAGCTTGGAGAGCTACATGTACAAAATTCCCTGCAGCAAACACTCAAGTATAGCTGACAGAAAGTTTGAAAAAGCTAGTGAGTCTTTTGGGTGAGTGAAAATGAAGCACGTCTGTTTCCCCGTTGTCCTACCCTTCTCAGCTTGTAGCGTTGGTTCTGTGGTGTGTCCATTTGTCCAGGGCACTTAGGTTATTGTGAAAGCTTCTTTGCACCTGTCATATGCTGGCATAATTTCTGCATGAGCACACCCCAGACCTCTGAGCCCTTCTTTCACCGAAGGGTCTTATTTCAGCTGGAAACTTCTTTTGGAATGTGTGCGATAGGATCAGTGTACAGTTTTCAAATGGCTCAGTCTTTTCTGCAATGACAACTTTCTCATTGAGGGCAGTGTTTGCCGTTCCTCCCCTCCCCTCCTCCAACTTTAGATTAAGAAAAGAAAGGCTTAGATTATTTCTGAGGCAGCTGCAAACAAAAATCTTGTTTTCTTAAGAGCTGTGCTTGTCACTGCTTAATGATGGCGCACATGGGGCCAAGCTGGTGACAACTCCGCCGCCGCGAATGGGCGACGCCTCGTGGAAGGGCATCTCTGTTCGGCCTGCAGCCTCTGCAGCAGACTCCCTGTGCACACAGAGGCCATTGAGGAGAGTGAGTGCCCAAGTGCCCGGTGCCTCAGGATCCAGCCGGCTGGTGGCCTGTGGTTTTATTGTCACCTGCCGTCAGCGGGTTGACCTTCCTAAAGCCCGTTAGTCAAATGGTCGCCATTTCAGTTCAATGAGGCTGTGGAGTTAGATGGCTTATGTTGAGTTTTGAGGATGTGGTGTCTACATTCCAAACAGGTAAAGATGGAAGCTACTTAGGTCTAGAGTGTGCACTAACTACGGCTTGATCTGTCTGCAAAGAGACTTAGTTGATGCTATAATGGGGGAAACATTATCCAGCCCTTGATTCGCTTAACCCTACCAGACCGCTGTACCGGTTTTTCATTGATTTCCAAATCTGCCGCACACAAAGGTGGAATATTGGCGCTAGATGAAAGGTAGATCTATTTTCTACAATGTCTCCAGGTTCCATCTGATTCTAACCACTTGTTTACATGTAACTAACATTTTTCTATATCATGTTGGTTTTTTCTCTTTAATGCTCAGGATCCCAGGCATAAGGGACACTTAGAGGTTCAGGGCCTCAAGTCTGGAAGGGTTAAATCTCTTGTAAATTTTACTTCTCCTCTCAACCCATTTCTTTTATTTCAGTTGTCTTTGAAACAATTTAAATCAGAAGGCAAAAGTTCAAAACAAACTGGACGCCTTTTTAAAACAGAAAAATAAAATGTAACTTAATTTCAGGATCAACAGTATTAAAGTTTTGATACCTTCTCTTAAATTTCAAACTTAAATTTAAGTTTCCTTTCCCTGCGTCTGTCTCTGCACATCCTGGTGACCTTTTTACACCTTCCCTCCAGATCTTCCCCTGGGGGTGCACCCCACTCCGCCCCCTTGGGCTGTCTTCCTGCCTCTGTCTTTGCAGCCCTCTCTTCTTCCCTGGCCCACAGATCAGGGGGCAGCACCAGGGCTCCGCTGGGCTGGAGGCCTCCCTAGGAGGCCTTGCAGATGTGCCTGCCATCTTCTGTTGTTAGGGTGCATGGGGACTTCCCCCCTCTGCCCCAGTCTGAGCCAAGTTCAGGACCAGGGGGAATATCCCATGACCGACACAGTGGGGATTTGGGCTCTGCTGCCTTAATCCTTTGTTTTGTATATGGATATGAAACTGGAATTCTAGGGAAGATCAGTCTGAATTATGAAAAATTCTAATATGCAATTTAGTTATTTTCAAATTTAAGTGAACAGTTTTATTTGGGTGTACCTGTTAAGATAAAAAATTAAAGTCTGTTTTTGTTTGTTTGTTTTTTTTTAATATGGAGCGCTTCACGAATTTGCGAGTCATCCTTGTGCAGGGGCCATGCTAATCTTCTCTGTATCGTCCCAATTGTAGTACATGTGCTGCTGAAGCGAGCACAAAATTAAAGTCTTTAAAGGAGTTCATTCTTATGGGTAACTTAGAAATTGAAATTATTGAAAAAATTGTTGATAATTTGAAAATGGTTTTGGGAAATTCCCTGGGTTTCCTGGTGGGGTTTTTATGGGATGCACACCCACAAACATGTATTCTGCAGGTTGAGCTGTGTGGTGTTTCTCAGAGGAGGGCGTGTGGCTTCTGCGTGGAAGAAGGCAGTGGAAATGGGCAGAGACGTGGAAAAGGTCTTGCTGTTAAAGCAGACCTGCGAGTGGAAAGGTGGAAAATGATTTCTGGCTCCGCGGAATCCTGGGTCCTAAAGCCATCCCTCTGAAGCTGATAACACTCAGCCCTCAGAGCGGCTGACCCCTCTGCTGACTGCCCGTCACTCCCAGCCAAGGCCATTTACAAAGGCGGGGGTGGGGTGAGGAGGACTCCTTCATTATTACTTTGGCTTGAAAAACAGCTGAACTGTCTGGCCTTTAGAGGAGGGACTTATGGCTGGAGAGTGTGTTAATGTGGTTGGGGCTGTCATTTGTTCCTTTGTGTAAGTTGAATTTGCATGTGTTGAGGTCAACAGCTGGACAGACCCTTGGGCACAAGTACTTGGTTGCCAAGCTGAGGATGAGGTTCCGGGAAGGGGAAGGACAGACGTTTACTCACAGGACACATTTGTTGAGCAGGGTTCTGGGTAATAATGCCAGTCTGAGCGAGCTCCTGACTGGCCTGTCTAATAGGATCATTTTAAAAGGAGCGGAGAACAGAGTTCCCTGATGCCCAGAGCAGTTCCAGCTCACGGTGGGAGAGAATGTGGCGATGAGGTGTAAATCCGTAATATGCCACCTTCCACCGAGTAGATCTGGAATGAATGAATGTTCTGCCGATTTTCTTACCTAGTTCATAAAAAGGCCTATTTTCCCTTCCCAGTTTTTGGAATTTTCCTGTTAAGAAACTGTGCTTCAGAAAGCACAGGGAAACGGTGGGTGTGAATTTATTAGAGAATCCATGCCACATGATTTTATTGTCTTTGGGGCATGTTTTATTTTTGACACAAAGGAGAAATAAGGGTGATTGTCACTCACAGAAACGGCAGCCAACTGTAGCGCAGCCCCGTGTGGTGCTTAAACTAGCAAGCAGTTGCTTCCCCCGCAGCTCATCTTTGCACAAAGGGGATGATGTAATCCTTTTCACCGCGGCCACGTGGCATAAGCATGCCGTCACTGTCTTCACACGGATACCTCTGCGCTGCCAGCTCCTTATCAGCTTGGAAGGACTGTGCATTTGGAATTAAGTCGCATTCCTTTTGCAGTGCCTCACTCCTCCTTGCAAGACTGTGCACACACCTCTTTATACACACGTGTGCCTGCATGTTCCATGGGTGACCTTTTTTTACAGAAACATGACCAGAGTAGCATGTTGTAGAGGGCCATAGCTGTGTGTGTGCACAGACTTAAAAGTGGGAGAGGGAGACTGTTGCCATTAGCAACCACTTACCTATTTATTAGAGGGTGAAAGCTCACAGCTCGGGCTTTCTCTTGAGTTCTGGCCGCAGCTCACCGGAGCCTGCACACAGAGTGCTGAACAGGAAAGCTGCGGTGCTCAGCTGCATAGGCGTGGAAGGGCATCTTTAACCGCACGGGCTGCCTTTGGCTGCCCTTCCTCTGTGGTTCTCACTCCATCCTGTTGACTTAGGGCAGTAGCAGCTGCACAATCACGGCAGTGGATGGCACCCCCATTTCTTCAGCTCTGGGGGGAACGCTTTCCTTCACTGGCTCCCTAGATTCACCCGTAGTTGCTGAAACCCAGCACCCAGGGCCAGGGGCGTGGCTGCTGTGAAGTCAGAGCCGGGCTAGGGGAGCGCGTTGCATTTGACCCCAGGGATTTTTAAAAAATGATTATTTAAACGAAAGATTCGGTCTGGAGCCTTCCTTCTCCGCAAGCGGCCCCGGTGATTCTTTCACCAGTGGATCAGAGTCCCTGGGCGTGCGGGTCCCAGCCACTCAGGCTTAATGACACCGAGACAGCTTTGCGCCGTGCGCCTGGCTTTCTGGGTGATGTCATTGCAGTGGTGCGGTGCTGCGACCTGTACTAGCTAAGGACTTACAAGGTTTCCTTGATCGAGGGGACCCCCTGCCTCTGGGAACCTATTGTTAAGCTCTGTCAGCGCTAATTTAGACCAGCATTTATGGATTGCCCTGAAAGGGACAGAGCTTAATGCCTGTATAGCTAAAAACCAGAGCACCTCAATCCCGGATTCTGAAAGTGCCTTATCACTTGGAGAATTTGGAGATGGACGTGATGGGAGATTGAGAGGAGCACTGGTCTGTGCCATCCTGGTCACACCTGGATGTGTGGCCATGGGCTGTGCCCGAGCCGGTGGCGTCACTCCCTGTGGGCAGTGCAGGCTCAGGACTGGGCCGCAGGGAGCAGAGGTGTGGGGCCCTCTGATTTGGTGAGCTGACGTGCACAGAGCACCATTACTAAGCAGATTACTAACCTTGCGGCAGCTGGGAGGTGGGGACGGTCCCTGCACTGGACGGCTAGGGCCTTGAATCCATCCGCAGGGGTGAGGGGTCAGGGGTGGGAGTGATCTAATCAGTAGATGAAACAGGTGCCAACAGAAGCCTCGGATCCGAGAGAGATTATTCGAGGAAAGACCGAGTCTCTTCTCGGAAATCAGCAGGGAAGTTAGCAGTAGAGCTGCTTGGGCATGGAAGGGAAGAATCCAGAAAGCTGTCTTACAACCTGGCTTTTCTTGGCAAAGTAAGAAGTGCCGGTTGGGTGAGGGGGTGGGCTGAGGTCCAGGACTTGAGGTGAGCAGGGCACTTGGGAACAGCCACAGTGCCTGACGCCCCTGTCCACTGGGTGTGTGGTCCTGTTTGTGGGGACGGGGCACCTGGCACTGGACTGGACCACCTGTGAGATGACAGTGCAGCCTTAGCACAGGCTTCTGAAGGAGCCACCCCTTGAAGATGCCCTTCCCAAGCCATGGTGTCTTTCGCCTTAGCCAAATCCTGTGCAATGAGACAGTGAGATAAAAATAAATATCCATTTGGCTTTGCTTATACTTGTTTACAGAAGGAAAGGTCACTTTCTGACTGAATACTCAGTTGTGGTAATTTTGTGTCTTCTTCAAGATTTTGTCTCATTAAAAATTAAGCATCTTTTGCACAAGGGTCTGTGGAGACGTTTTCAGTAGGTCAGGGCCATTGCTTTTCCATCACGTCAGTTGACAGATCTAATTGCTTTTCCGTTTGTGGTCATTCCCTTCTGGTCTCTTCTCACCACTCCACCCGCCACTGCTTAAGCCCAAGCCTGGCTGCCTCACCCACTGCCTGCCCTCAGCCCACCTTCTCCGCCGAGACTTAAACAGATTGGCGTGTTCATCATTAGCCTGCTGCTGGTGGGCTTCTTCAGGTGGCCTCACCGGTGTTGCTGTGAGCAGAGGCCTCCCCTCTGCTCTTCATGTAGGACCTGTTCCAAGGTGCAGCTCTCAGGGACACCTGCTCTTCCTGTTGTCATCGCTTGCGGGAATAACAAAAGATGACAGGAGCGCGCAAGGAATGATGGAACCATTCCTTCAACACTCCTCTGAAGCTACCTTCCAGATCTGGATTCCTCCGCTCGGTTTGGGTTGCTGAATATGAACCAGTAGAGGTTTTACTTTGTTTAGTTTGAGAGCCAGGATGGCCCCTGTCATATTGCCAGGGGAGCAGAGGGGAGGTTCTGCTCCTGGATAAGGTGTTCAGCCTTCCCTGTTCCCTCCAGGTTCCTGGGGATGGAGGGGAGCAGGTGCAGAGTGGGGGAGCTGACCCTGGGCAGACTCCTGCAAGACTGGCCTGCACACTCGGGGCTCCTGGGCTTGGGGTTCAGCCACACACACTATCCCATTTCTCTCACTGCAGAGCCTGGTCCCCAAATCAGAAGTAGCCATTTATTTGATCAAGGACACACCTTCTATGTCAGCACGATTTTTAGTGACTGGTGCACACTGCCCTGTCATATCACTCTTTCCGGTGGCAGCTCAGAGGGACTTGGCTGAAGAAAAGAAAATGCTGATTCCAGGGAGGATGAGCTCTGCACTCGCCAAAGCAGGGGGTGGAAGAAAATGTCAAAAGCTTCTTACAGATGTTTGTTTATAGCTTATCATTTTCAGGTGTCTATTTGGGGATATGTAATATGCTAGTACAATAGTATATCTAAAGCATAATTAATGGCATGTGGTAAAATTCTTTGGTGATGGGATTCTTGAGCAAAAGCATTTGAGGGGTATTGTTTTAGTGCAGTGGTTCTCAAAGTGTGGTTCCAGGACCCCGCTGCTCCTTAAGAACTGAGTTAGAGCTATTTCCACAGGAGGTAAATGCAGTAAGTCCTCAGTTAATGTGGATAGGTTTGGGACTTTAAGCAAAACATTGTACTAGTATAACGAAGCCAATTTTACTGTCGGGTAATTGATAGGAAAGAGTTAAATTCCTAAGGTATGCAATCAGTGTTGTAACCAAGGGATATTGAATGAATTATGTTACTCAAGGACCTGCTGTATAGTCTTCGCTTTTCTCACCCTCATTCTTCCCACAGTGCGGAGTGACGTTTTCTCATGGTTCGTGGCCTGTGACATCACGACAGAGTGGATGTGGGAATCCCCTCAGAGCCAGTCTCCCAATGGGAAATGGGCCAGCCTTCTTCCTGATTAGTTTTGAAAAATACTGATATTTTAAATAGAAAGTATTATTGTTAACGTGTAATGGGTAAATCATTACCTTTAAGGAAATTAATATTTTAAACATTTTCAGTTTTAATTGTAATGTGGTCAGTATCCATATTAGGCATCTAAGTCTTATAGAGATAGAACTAGGAGAGGAGAGGAAGAACCCACAAAACCAAAGCTCTTAGGGTGCTCAGTTTTAAGCGTGTCAGGGGGCCTAGAGACCGAAGCCTGTGCCCTTCTTGCTGAGCTAGCGCCCAAGGATCTGAGGGGGAGGAGCCTGGGAAGGAGGCCTCAGCAAGACCAAGGTGGTGAAGGCCAGGGCCAGCCTCTGCCTTTTGCCTTGGCACCAGCCTCCCTAATGGCAGGAAGGTTGGTGCCTTTGGTCTCCACTCCTCCTCCTTCCTGTCTCTGCTCCAACCCACGCTAGTTGCATAAGCGAGTTATTGTGTATTAAATTGGCTTTTGAGGGAACCCCTGAGGCCCTAAGACTGGTCTATAGAATGATGTCTTTGGGGAGACACATTCCTGAAATTGAGTAATGGAGGATTTACTAACAAAGCTTTAGAGTGCAGGCCGTTTGGAGGTTGGAGATGGCGTTTCTGCCCAGGTCTCGGAGCAGTTCCTTCCTGGCAGTTGCTCGTGTGGAGTTTAAATAGGAGGAACTCTTAGGGGAACTCAGTGAGATAGAAATAGCAGGGGAAACATCTGGGGTATCCTGTTCTCTCAGGGTCAGAGCTTCAGGGTGAAATGTGAGAATCTGGTGTATTGTTCTGTTAACTCAGGGGTTAGAACCCCAAACTCATCTCAGACTAATCTCTTGCCCATTGATATGTTTGTTTTCGTTTTCGGCTTCAACTCATTTTGGTAAAACTTACTGAACAGTTGCCTCCTTAAATACCTAGCTGCATCTGACAGCCGTGCAGGCTGCAGGGAGGGTTTGGGAAAACCATGCGGCCTCACCTCGTACACTTGGAGGTGCATACACGCCGATCCAGGCTGGGAAGCCCTGGAATACGTGGGCAAGGCTGGACACGCCAGCATCACTGATAATTAGCAAATGTCCGTTAGCAAGATTGCACGAACAGGGCTGTGGAAGAGCCACAGAGCAGAGCGTTAAGTACCACGCACCATGCACATCGTGTAGATTGACCATCCACCCAGACACAGGCCAGGAGAATGCCTGCAGTATATCACACTCCTCTGCAGCTAAAGACAAAGTAATACTGTGTGTCACTAGAGTCATAAGTGGCAAAATGATAAAGAAAGCAAGCAGCCCTGGCCGGTTTAGCTCAGTGGAAAGAGCACCGGCTTGTGGACTGAAGGACCGGTCAAGAGCACATGCCTGGGTTGCAGGCTCAATCCCCAGTAGGGGGTGTACAGGAGGCAGCCAATCAGTGATTCTCTTCCTTTCTCTCTGAAATCAATAAAAATATATTAACAAACAAAAAAAGCAAGCAAATGGTTGTTCTGAAAGTCAGCCTGGGGGTTATGTCTGGAGCTGGAGGTGGTACCATCAGGATGTAGAGAAGGCTGCTGGGGCACTGGCTGTGTTCTGGTCCTAAAATAGGATGCTGGTTTCAGACATGCGCATATCATACACACATCACTCCTTCGTGCAGGCCAGCCACGTTCCCTTCTACATCTCTTTTGCTTGGGCTGTCCTTTTAGTAGCTGAGAGAATTAGAAAAATTGATTTAAAAGCCTTCTTATTTTACCATAAAGTGAATCATTGAACATTTAAAGCCACCAGGGCTCTTAGAAGTTATTTACTATAATAGCACCCACCTGTCCTCCTGTTGGAAGGTCTTGAGCTGGTGCCATTGCAGAGGGACTGATCCCATGCTGTGAGCTTCCACAGGACCATCTGGGCTTGTTGTCACAGAAATGAGGAAGGAAGACAGTGTGGTTTTAAAAACTTACTTGCAAATGAATTCTGCCTTCACCAGAGTGGGCTGAGGGTGTGGCAGCTGGAGACCCTGTATGTACAAAGACCAGCATCTTTTTATTTTAATCCTTATTCGAGTATATTTTTTTCCATTGTTTTTTTAGAGAGAGTGTAACGGGGAGGAGATGTTGATGTGAGAGAGACACATAGATTGGTTGCCTCCTGCAGGATCCCCGGGGATCAAACCTGCAACCTAGGTGTGTGCCCTTGACCTGGAATCGAACCTGAGACCCTTGGGTGCATGGGCCAACTCTCTAACTACTGACCAACACCAGCCAGGACATAGCCAGCATCTTTTGGAACAGCACAACTAGCTGTTCATTTCAGTGTGGTCTAGTTAGAGTAGGAAAATCCTGTTTGCTCTTGTTCATCTATAAAAATGAGAGATGATCGTATATTAAAGACAGAGACTGAATGGGAGATGAGGATGGAGGACCGTGTGGGCTGTCTGTCCTTCTGGCCTCGGGCCTGAGCCAGGTAGCACCATAGAGGCAGAGTGTGACCTCCTCCTGGGGTTAGACTTCCTGGACACAGGGTACATGCAGGTGGAGGGCCTGGCCCCAGAGCCAGGTGCCCTTTTCCCTCCGGGCAACAAACCAGCCTGGCCTGGCATCTCCACCAGATCCTGGGGTCAAGAGCAAGCTCCAGTCTTGGCTGGGAAAACGGCCAAGAATATCGTGGCTGAGATGCCTTACCCTATCCTGCAGGGCAGGAGGAGCGGATTCTTACACCAGTGGACAGGCTGCTGACAGCCAAGGGGGTGTGAGGTGGAAAGATGTCGGGAAAGGAGCACATCTGAGGTTATTGAAGGTTCTGTTGCCACCATTTTAGTGAAAGGAGGTGGGGTCTCTTCCAAAAAGATACGTTCCCTTCAGGTGGCTTTTGGCTCCTCCGTGTCATTTCAAGTTAGTTGTATTCTGATCTGCCCCTTTCCATGGGTGGGAACAGGCCAGCAGGGCCTGGTGCTCAGGTGCGGGTGGGTGCCCTGGGCGAGTGTGACACAGGCTGGGGATACACTAAGGGGCCTCTCAGGCAGACGAGTGTTCTGATTTCTGAAGAGAAAGAAGTCTTTGGTTCCTTAAATTATTTATAGTCAGTCCCAGGAGAAGGAAATCGCCAAGGTTAATCTGCCATGACTGTGCTGATTTTTAAAAGTGTTTTTTGTGGCCTTTGACAATGACTGCATGTCTCAGTTATATTCTTTTTTTCCAAGTCAAAATGCATCTCCTTATAGAATGCAGTAATTGCAGGTAAATGGGCAAACTTTCCCCACATTCATCTATTAAAGCCCTTATCAAATGCATGCATCTGAGAATAAGCTGCTTCCTCAGATGCCAGCGGTAATAATCGTTCCTGTTCTAGGCGCTATTTATTAGTCAGTTCTGAGAGGTGAGGGTATTGGGATCCCATTTCACAGATGAGGAAACCAAGGTGCTGGGAGCTTCAGTGCCCACCCATGGTTTCCCGGCCTGGTGGCTCTGGCCCTGGCTCCGCACAGATACCCTCGTACCTGGACGGGGAGTTTTGATTTGAGTTGGGGCACTACTGCTTGCGGCTGGTGTCTGTATAAGGCATTGCTGGTGGAAGTAGGGTGTGAATTCTGGTCCTCACCTCTTGTGTCTCTGCCCCGCCTCCCTGGAAGGAGGGTGTCTGTAACTGGGTCATCTCCTGCATGTCCTAAGCACCTGGATGACAGGTGAATTTAGGTCTGTGTTCAGGTACTTACGAGGTCCTGCAGGTGGGGGAGCTACACCTTATTTTACACGTTCTTATTGCAACACAGTTGTGTTTGTATACTGAGCTAAAGGGGGGGGGGGTGTTCCCTGGGATTCCTAGTAGATAAGATACTGACATAGCAATTAGGGGATTGGAAAAAGGGAAACAGATTCCCCTTGGTCCAAAAAATAGAGCCGTGGGTCTCAGGCACTCAGCCCGGGTGCTGCAGGGCAAGTCTGCAGAAGTCAACCTGTGAAGAGTGTGACCCCGCCCCTCCTGCCCCTCTCCCTTTCTCCTCCCAGGGTTATTTATTGCAAGGACCCCAGAGCAAGCAGGAGGCCTTGTGACCTCAGCGCAGGCCCAGGTGACACTGTCACCCCAGCCCCTGGCACCAGCGGTGTTCCAGCTGGGATGGTGTGTGTTGTGGGCACACAGTTGGAGCTGCCTCACCTGCTGTGAGGGTCACAGCCTTGCTGAGCATTTGTGGCGTTCCCCTGAGCCCCTGCAGGCCTCTGCTCCTTGAGCTCCAGCTTTGACCTTGAGTTAAGGGATGAGACACTGCAGGCTGGTAATCTCCTCAAGGTCAGCAGGTCCCCAGCGTGACTTCCTTCCCAGCTGGCTTCCCTGCCTCTCCCAAAGGGTTCCCACCCTCCAGGGCATCTTGTGAATTTGCATCTTTTTCTGTTCATCAATGAATATGCATAAAAATACCAAGTATATGATGAGTCAGTTCACATTAAATCAATTTTTATGTTGAAATTTGTTTTTCCATCAATATATCTAAGTTATTTGGCTTAATAAATACCTTTATAACCAGAATTTAAAAATCGACTTCTCTGTGTGTGCAGAAGGGAATCTGAGGTGAGATGAGAGGTAGAGAGAATGGAAATGAACTTCTTTTTGTTTTTCGCATTAGCGCATGCATTACTTTCTCACCCCTTTTTGTAGTTTTCTTAAATTTCTTATTAGGAATTCAATAGGGAGGTAAGTGATAGGGCCCTCTTTACTAGAATATTTGTCCCCTGCAGGAAATGAGGGTAAGGCAGGACACCAGTAACTGGAGTTAGCAGGAACAACACTGCCAGCCATTGCGTCCTAAAGGCTGAGGTTGCCCTCATTGGTATAATCTTAAACCAGGTCACATTACCTGCGGCCAAAGTCGGGCTGGCCCTTCTCCCAGCAGCACGGCCTCAGAGCTTGTTATGCCAAACAGAGGATCTGGAAGAGCACTTCAGCGGTAACTGTACGTTGCCCTCGGAATTCAGCCCAGAACAGACCAGTTAGGAAGCCCCACTTTTTGTTGAGGAAGCGGGGCGTTCCTTACTAGGGTGGGCAGAACTGCTCCTCCGAGAATCCGAGTCCTATTCCAGGCTCGTCTCCTGCGGGTCGGTACACACCTGAAGGACAGGACCCGGCTTGCTCCTGCTCGTGTCCCCAGGCATCGGATGTGTCACAGTGTATTTCAGATGTATTCCTGGTTTATCAGAAAACCAGGGAGAAGAAAATTGTCAAAGCAAAGTAGGTTAGCTGAACAACAGGGGGGCAGCTATATGTAAGCTCTCAAGTGGGTTTCTAATGATTAGCACATCACAGTTGCTAATCTTTGAACATATTTATATCATTATTCGCTTCTGTACTTTGTGGCTCTAACCTCTGCAGCCAGGGTTTTCAGCCCTTTCAAAATGGTCTGGAACACCCTTTTCTAGTCAAGGACTGAGTTCAAGGACTTCAGTGCCAGTGATTGATACAAAATTGCAATGCAAAGGTAACAATTATTTTTAATCCTCACCCAAGGAGATGTTTTTATTTTTGATTAGAGAGAGAGACCGAGACCCCTTCCTCCAGGAGCTCATCTTTTGGGGGAGGCTACTGATGTGTACTTAGGTAATTGGGATTACCGTGGGATAAGGATTCAGGGTGCTTAGGGAGTGGGAATGAGGGATCTGATCCAGCAGTGGGAGTGTCACAGAAGGGGTGGGTCTTGTCAGACTTTCAGGAGGCGCTGTGATGGTGAAGAGTGTGTGAGTGTGAATGTGTGGACATGCATGTTGGGAGGTGAGGGTGTGTGTGTTAGTGTGCACATATGCATGTTGGGAGGTGAGGATGTGTGTGTGTTAGTGTGCTCACATGCATGTTGGGAGGTGTGTGTGTTAATGGGTGCACATGCATGTTGGGAGGTGAGGGTGTATGTGTTAGTGGGTGCACATGCATGTTTGGAGGTGAGGATGTGTGTGTTAGTGTGCACATGCATGTTGGGAAGTGAGGGTGTGTGTTAGTGTGCACACATGCATGTTGGAAGGTGAGGGTGTGTGTGTTAGTGGGTGCACATGCATGTTCGGAGGTGAGGATGTGTGTGTTAGTGTGCACATGCATGTTGGGAAGTGAGGGTGTGTGTTAGTGTGCACACATGCATGTTGGGAGGTGAGGGTGTGTGTGTTAGTGGGTGCACATGCATGTTCGGAGGTGAGGATGTGTTTTAGGGCTGCGGGAGTGCACTGTGTAAGTTCAGTGGTGAGCAAGGGCGTGTTACTGCGGGTGGTTGGAATTCCTGGTATGGGTGTGGGGAAAGGCTACCGAGAGGGAACTAGTGAGGACGCAGAGGTCAGCAGGGGTCAGTTCATGAGGAACTGTGCCAGGTTTGGGAGTTTGGGCTTTATTTGAAGAATGTTAGGGGAGCAGATGATGGGAATGCATGTGTAGGGGAGTAGCTGAATGGATCCGAGAGAGCTCTGAATGAGCATCCACTAGGAGATTGCTGGAGCTACCCACTCAGGGGAGATGGTGGCCAGAGGCAGGCAGACGTGGCGTGCCAGCTGCATCACAGGGCGTGCAGGGAGGAGCCGGCTCCTGGTTTGGCCATGGGATGGATAGTGTGCAGAGCCAGGTGCTGCACTGGGACACACACAGTGGGGAGCGGGTTGGAGGACATGGGTGCACGCAGGGTTAGACACGTAGGGGGAGTTGGCTATACCATAGGATGCAGGTGCCCTCCTCTTCATGATGTCTCTTTTTTTCTGGTGATGACAGTCAAGACCCACTGTAATCGTCCCCGCCCCACAGATTTTGTCTTCTAGGACACATCCTCCTGATCCCTCTGGCCCTGGTTTTTCTGTCCCAAGCACCGGTACCCCAGAACTGACCATGCACCTATGTTGCTTTCCCAAATGGACCTCAGCAAGAGCCCTAGGTTGTATTTCATGTGCATGCCACCCCATGCAGGCAAGTCCGTGCACATGGAGAGGCATGTTACTATCACTAATTTATACATCTGGTCTGTGCTTGAAAACCTTTCTGCACCTTCATAATAATGAGAAAGTATTTATCTAAAGGAAAGGAAGTATAACATAGCTGTGCTTTTCAGAATATGGCTGTGATCTGCATTAAATTACATGTGGGCATTAAAACTTTTCTTTTTCTATTTGCTAGAGGGCAAGGGTGCTAGCATGTATGAAATGTTGGATGGAATGATGAAACAAGGTTTCTTTTAGCAGGGAGGCATGGTTGATTTGCTCACAATCAGATCAGATGATATGGTTGTATTAGTTGTATCACTGTGTTCATTTGATACAAATTTAGTTTCTAAACTTTCCTGAGAAGCTGTAAAGCGAATATTCTTTGGAATAGGTCAGCATCAGCACCATAAGTATGCGTACGTGCGTGTGTGCGTCTATGTGTGTAGCTTAGGATAGGGTTACTGGGGTCCCAGTGTGTATGTGTGCATCTGTGTGTGTGTGCAGCTTAGGATGGGGTCACTGGGGTTCCAGTGTGTGTGTGTAGCTTAGGATGGGGTTACTTGGGTCCCAGTGTGTGTGTGTGTGTGTGTGTGTGTGTGTGTGTGGCTTAGGATGGGGTTACTTGGGTCCCAGTGTGTGTGTGTGTGTATGTGTTTGTGTGTGTGGCTTAGGATGGAGTGTCTGGGGTCCCAGAGTAGAGGCTGGGTGAGCTTCCCCCAGAGGCACCTCCTGACAAGCTTTACTGTCAGACATTCTTTTGGCGCCATACGTTTTCTCTGTGCTTAGCCCTGTGCTAGTCCCTGGGGAAGCAAAGTTGAAGGGCATATCTGGGTACTGATTCTTTCTTGATTTATGAGACTGTAAGAAGGTAGAATCCCCTTTTATAATACTACTTCTTTTTTGGCTATTGAACCATTCCCTTCCATTGGTTTGAGTTACACTTTTTAATTAACTTCTAATGCATAGTTAATGTAATTAAACCATTAAAAGTTAAGCATTCTACAGATTGTTTCATTTATATTAAAGTATATGTTACAATTCAAGACTTTTTTTGTTATGGTCTTTTTGCTTATTTTGGTTCATCCTCTGTGTTTTGTGCTGAAGACATTAAAAACCAGAGCCATTTTAAGTTGAAATGCCCTGAACTCCCTTGAATCAACCACACACACGTATGTTGTTTTTTCCTTCCTTAATGTTATGATGTTATAGACTATTGCTTCTCAAATTTTGTGAAGGAATAAATCAAGCAGTCTGACAGTTGTTAAACCATAAAGGTTCTAAGTAAAAATTATTATCTGCACTATGAAACTCCATTCATATTCCTGTAGTGGTCTGTGAACTTGTGCATATTCTTGATCTAAGTATTTAATTCATTTTAGATGCATTTTATGAGTATTGTGTATGTATAGATTGTAATTTCTGTAAAAATAATATAAGCATTGCATTATATGTTTTAATTTCTTACATGTTAATAAAAAGAACATTTAAACCATTTGATTTATGACCTTGTATGTGCCTCCTTGAACATTTTGGCAGAGGGTCCAGAATAGTTCACTGCTCCCTTCCTATGCAACACTGGTCTAAATGCTTGCCCATCGAAAACCCTGGTAGCGCAAACGCTGCCTCCGCGCGGCTCCCTGTGATCCGTGACTAATCCTGCGGGCGCTGCAGGGGATGTTCCCTCCGGAGTCGGAATGCGGCGGCCTGCCTGGAAGGGTGACGTCACCTCCCTGTGTGCCCGCGCCTGCGCAGCGCCAGCGCTGCAGGGATTTAGCCCCCTGCTCTTTGTGCTGAGGGGTGCGTGGCGCCTGCGTTTCCCCCAGATAAACTAGTGAGTGAAGGTCAGTAATTGCCACCAAGACTTGATGCTAATAGTAATCTTCCAGCGCGCTGTGTCATGTTCCTCTCGGTTGATGTTTTAAAATGCTGCTCTGCTTAGCAACACACTTTTATTATTGCGAGAATCTGTGTGCTTAAAGGACAAGGTGGTTTTTGTTTTGTTTTGCCTTTCAGTTTCTGTCACTTTCCATTTTCCCATTTAGTAAATGCTACATATAGCTGACAGGGTCTCGAAACCGATAAGGAGCACAGCTGTCTTGTGGGTTGTCCTGTGAGGACAAACCCCAGTGCAGGAGGCAGGCAGGCAGTTCATAACAAGGGAAGGGTTCATTCTATCAGCTTAAATGATCAGGTTACTGGTATCTGATTGTCAAGCCTCAGAGGGAAGGCAGAGGTAGGGGGAGGGGGTGTAGAAATCAACCAGTGTGCTTGCATGCATGTAAGCATAACCAATGGACACAGACACTAGGGGGCTGAAGGCCTAGGCTGGGAGAGGTCAATGGGGGTAAAGGGGACCTATGCAATATCTTCAACAATGAAGATTTTAAAAATGACAAACAAATAAAGTTAACCAAAATTAACCTGTGTTTTAGTTTGATTATCTTTAAAATTTTGATTTATTTTTTTAACTCATTTATTTCATCTTAACTTTTTTTTAACCATAGTGTAAAAAAAAAAGAACAAAAACCCACACTTTTAGAATAATGTGGTGCATAAAAGATTCTACTCATTGTGAACATATTTCCATAGTACTTTCTTTCCCCTTCTTAATTAAAAAAAAAAAAATCGTGTGGGGGGTTGTTTTCCTTTTCTACTTGTCTTTTCAAAAAAATCTAATGCCACGGAAGTGACCAAGTGAGTGAGCATTCTGGTCAGCAATGACTCGCTTCAAAGGGTATTTGTCAACAATAATAATACAGCACATCCTTGCAGAGCCTCAGGATAAAATTGAGAAATTGATTTGACCAGTGAGGTATTAGATAGTTGAAGTTTCAGATCATCGATTCGGCTAAAAGATTTTCCGTTATTGAATGGTAACTTGTGGAATATTTCCTCCTAGGGTGGAAAGGTTAATTTTCCTTCTTATCAATCATTCTATAGGAGTGGCCATCTGAACAACACCGAGTTTATATTTCACAACCTAAAATAGAAAGTGCCCAGGAGCATTGGGGTGCTTGAATGAGGGTTCAGGGGTGAGAAGCTGGGGAATTATGTTTATTTGTTCATTCATTCACCCATCCATGTTTATTGACCGTGCTGTGCCTGGCCCTTTCCTGGTGTTGGATGCAGCAGGGAACAAAGCAGCCATCCTCTGGCTAGCAGGTGGATTTAAGTGAAATATGAGTAATTTATCAGCAAGAGTTTAAAATGTATCTCAGATTGACATGCTGCTGAACCCGGCAGCCGTTTAAAAGTTGGTACCAGTCACTTTTGGCAAGTTACACCATGCTGAACCTGGGAGCTACCATCTTTCTAAAGAGTATGTGAAAGCCGTTGAACATTCACATTCATTTGTTTTAGGAAGAGGGGTTATTTGTATTGACCTGAAACTGGAAAGAGGAAAGAAAATCATCAAGCGCTACCTGCACATTTATATTAACACTGATAAATCTGGTTTTTAACCCAAACCCTTTTCCCCCAATGGTATTCGGCAACTGTTAAATCTCAGGATCTGAGAGTGAACATTCTGACCAGATTCCTCGCAACTTGGACTGAAGGAGCACTTGTTGCAAGTTTTAGGGCGTCCCCAGGAAACATCTCTGCCCCAGCGGAGGAGCCTGGGCTGACTGCAGTCTGGGCCGTGTTCTGCCTCCTGGAGCTAGCATTTCATTAAAACTCACATGGCCCTCTCTGTGTCAGGTAGCAAAATGTACTTTACATTGTAACAAGAACCATCCATCTTTCTGCGCAGGTCAGTGTAAGTTCTATGCATTTGGAAAAAGGTATATGCTGGACACAAGATGAGTACAACTAAGTGTCCTCTGACTTTGCCCATTACTTCTTTCAAGTTACTCTTCTTTTTTGCCCTATCTCTTCTAGTTTGTTTTTTTTTTTTAACCAAAATTATCTTTGTGGTACCCCCTTCCACCTATTATTAGCATTTTCAAACTCCCTCGGTGACACTTAGAAGTAAAACTGTTGCTGACTCCTGGTCTGTGGCCCATGATCTCACAGTATCGCTCCAGGTGGCATGGGCTGTTCCTTCCCCCCTTCGTGCGTGTGGGAGGAGAGGTGTGTGCTTCCAGGAGAGTCACTGAGCGTAGCCCTTTGTTCCTAAAGGTTAGGAACCTCAGCAAGGTCCTGTAATGCATGGGGAGAGAAGACACAGGCAGTCGTCTTGTCCGTAGTGTAATCTAGAATCAGTGGCATGGCACAGAAGCCATTTCTTTGTAATTTGTTTTTATAGTCACATTCTCTGTTTTCATAAATGGCTCCTTAGGGCATGGTACAGAATCTGCCTTTTTGATCTAAGGATATTTCATGGCTGAATCCCTCCTGCTTCTAATTAAAAGTTACATGATGCACTTAATCTGGCTTTAATATGTATACATACTCTCAGCCTTTTGCTTCTTGGGTGTGTTTTTCAAAATGGAAAGGAGATAAAAAATAATGCTGTAGGTGACCACCATACCAGCCACACACGCAGTTTCTTTGTGTGGTTAGTTTTATATTTCTGCTCCCCGCAACTCCTCCTATTTTCTTTTCTGTTTTAAAAAGTTTTAATTGACAGTTTTAATAAAATTAACATCTCTTTTTCTGTGACACATTCAACAAAAACATAGTGATGAAACTGTTTCGAATTTGTATTCTAGTCTGTGGACATGGACGTATATCGAAATGCAAGTATAACAATTGCAACACCAGTTCAGCCGTCGAGTCTGTGCCTTTCCTCCTCTAGAAAGACTGAGTTTTATTTAGGGGAGAAACTCAGGAACTGTGATGGGCTCATGTAACTGCAGTTTTCAGAAACCGAAGCTACATGGGAATGAGCTTGTGGCTTATAGTAGGACATAGGAAGTTGCGATTTTCATTGCTAAATTTTGTTTTCTTTTTACATCCGTGCGATATTCTTCCTGTGGGGTGGGCTGACACCTAGCAGCGCTAACTTCTGTCATTCACTCCACTCCATCAGGGTATGATAAGTAGGCGTGGTTCGGAGTCAGCAGGAATTGTCAGGAATGCTTTGCGAGTATAAGAAGTCCCACAATCCTCTTTTGAGGCACCAGCACTGGGATTAGGACGATATCCTTGTGGAGGGTTGTATGAGAGGAAGCCAGAGCTGGACTAGGGGAGTCCAAGACTGCAGTTTGTGGTGGCACCTCCTGGAGGGAGGGCTTTGCTGGCCAGGGCATCCATCGGTGGGCATGGGCTCTGTGGGAATGGCGGGAAGTATGCCTTGTCTTAGCTGGTAGCACTAGAAGGGGGATCCTTTTCAGATCCCTGTAGATTAGGATCTATAGCTAAGGCTCAATTCTTTCTAGTATTTCTGTGATTTGGTCTGCTTCCACATTTGCCCGGGCATCCTAGCATTTTGTGCTGCTTGTGGAACTTGTCATCCTATGCCTTGTTCTATGAGTATATGTAAACCTGGCTCCTTGGGGCCTGAGGTGGTGCCTCATTTCTCCTTGCATTTGCCCTACTCCCACCTGGGTCCATCTCAAATGGAATCGGATGTAATCAATCTTGCAGACACAGTCAGTGAATTACCCAACGACTGGCAATGAATTGCTGAGACTAGATTGCATCCATTCAAGATGTTTTGCAGGAATCTTAAGGATGAAATTGCAGAATTCTTGGCTCTTGTTTTGGTTTTATAAATAGTCACTGTTTTACAGGCCTGGTAGGTTGCCAGCACCAAGTGTGGTATGTTCAAAAGCAAAACGGCCTGGTGATCCGGAGGTCCAAGTTGTGCCGAAACTTTTCATGACCAGCTAGGCAGTAAGCGCACTAAGCCTCCTGGGCCCCAGGGTCCTCATCAGGATCTGTTGTGGCCGTCTTTGTGCCAAGTCTCAGGTGATTCTCAGTGTCATGGTTAATCCTGTTAGACTGGGTTGTCAGTGTATGCATTCTGTGGGCAGGAAAGATTTACTTAAAAAAAAAAATCAAACCACACCATTAATTTAGTCATTCTTCGCTCCTAGGAATGATAATGTTGTAAGGTCTGGATTTGGTTATGTTCCTCCCAAAGGTGCTGCTTTTGTTGTTTGCTTGCTTGCTTTAGCAGGCTACTAATTTGGCGGGACTCAAGCTGCAAACTCTGTAGTGGGCAACAACTCGAACCTTGGTGAGACCTTTCCTCTTTAGCATAGAGCTTAGGCTGCTTGGAGCTTGCCTGGCACATGCTCGGGGGACAGCCAGAGATCTGAGCTAAGTTGATACTCTGAATTTGGGGCTCCCCTTTCTCCTTCCCACAACTTCTCCTCTCACTTTCAGCTGCTGAGGTCACCCTGAGCTGGGTCCTAATTCTTGTTTTAGCATCTCTGTTTGGCTTAGATGGGGCCCTGTCCTCTGGCTAAAAGCCTTATAGGGAGGTGCACCCAGTGTCATTTCCTTTTCCCAAGAGTCTCTCCCTGCTTTTGGCCACTCTCCAGTGCCTCGAAATAGTTGCGTTTTGTAGATTTAACTTGTGGCAGGCCTGGCCCAATCGGAGCCCCTCAAACAGACCGGAAGTGGAAGCTCCGTTGGTTTACTTTCTAATTCCAGGTTTCCATGTTGGCATTGGTTGTATTACCAAAGCTTACATTTTGAATGCCTTTCTTGTACTATTTTGGCAAAAACATACAGGAAAATAAGGATGGGGCAGCAGTCTTATTTCTTTTCCTAGAGCATTCTCTGCCAATAACCATATTTGCTAGTTTTGATGAACCTAGATGGCCTGTTAGAGACCTCCAAGAGAAATATCCTGAGGCGTTATTATGAGTATGAGCATTTTGACCTCAGGCTTCCATGTGGGCATTCACCCTGGGGAGCTGGACTGGACATGTTTGGGCTGCAAGAATTCCTTCTGCTTAGATGGATATTGGCTTGGCCCAACTTGTCTGCCGCATGCTTCTTCTCCACAAGATTCCACTTGGCCGTCTAAGAGACAGGGGTGTGGGGAGAGCTGGTTTGCAATGAGAAAAGGGCCTTGGCCACCCTCTGAAGCAGGTGGCGCTGGGCCATCTCACCCCATGAGCCAGTGACGTCCCTCCAGGGGAGCATGACCCAGAAAGCCAGGAAGGGCAGAGCCCACTGGGAGCCGTGGCCAGTCCCCAGCTATTTATATTCCCTCCTCTCCTCCCTGCCACTGTTTGTGCCTCAAGTCTGATAGATGAGGCATTGGGCTCCCCCTAGAGGATTTAGTGTGCCAAAACAGCAGTTCTTAAAAAACAATGTAGCCGCGTTATTTGCTAGTATTTACATGAATCTATAAGGTTAAAATGAAGATTTTTGAAATGATGTGGACCGAGTTTTGGGAGTGGATTTTCGGGGTTAGTAATGGCTGAGAGCCTGTTTGGCACATTCGCCACCACATCTGTGGGCAGATCATTGCTTGGCATTGAAATAGAAGCTAACTCTGTGATCAGAGAGACTTTTCTTCACAGAATTCAAGTGTTTTTTGAACGATGATATTTCCAGAGTTCATTTAATGGTGTAAAGAAAGCTGACATTGGATAGAATGATTAAAAAATTAAATGTCACTCAAGCAACCTAGTGATTTTATTTTCTTTTTTTTAGGGTTTCGAAAAAACGATGAAATGAAAGCTATGGATGTTCTGCCAATTTTAAAGGAAAAAGTTGCATACCTTTCAGGTAAAGTTTAACTTCATCATCTGCTTTATTGATTCTCTGACTGCTTCGGACACAGTATGAGACAAAGCCTCAGACACTGAAGTAGCTCCCCTGCCACACCCCCAGGAGCATTGGTGTTTTGGTAGATTTTTAGGTGCTTTACTTTTGTAGCATTTTCCTGAGATATTAGTGTCCAGACATCTTCCTCCTTCTGCCAGGCACATCCTAAGTCAGGCCACAGCTCCCAGTGGGCTCTGCCCTTCCTGGCTTTCTGGTGCTTGACATGTTTGTGTCTGTCACTCCACAGACATTTGGCTGTTTTGCCCGGATCAATTAGGTAAAACAACTGATTACTTTAAAAGTTTATCATCTCCACAGAAGTGGTGGGAAGGTGACTGTATATGGACGCTTCCTGACTTTTTACCTTGGTTTCTTATACTTTGTGGCTGCCTGTTGCCTTCTCTTTGGGGAGGTGAGGATGCCCATGTATCCATAGCTGCTATTCCCTTGGCCTCTGGTTCTGGAGTTTCTAGAACCCTTGTCGTGGGCTGTGAAAGCTCCGGGGGTCTTCACCAGTGGGGTCCTCCATTTGCCTGTAGAATTGTAAAGCCATCTGTGGCGGTCCTGACCCTTCTGTAGTGGGTGACAGTCTGCAACAGTCCTCCAGGCTTTGGGGCACTTGACTGCCTGCTCTTCTGCACATAGAGGATCAGCTTTAGGGCTTTTTCAGCCATTGGGTATTTCACCTTTTTGGCACCAGTTTACTTGTTACAAAACAAAGTTTGCAAGGTTTTTCTGCTCTGTTAACGAGGAGGTGAATCTATAAATGGTCACATTCATTTAGGCAGTTTTCCTAGATACGTTTCCCTCAACAGCTGTTCATCTTTCTCAAACAGGCATGCCATGCTGACCTGATAGCTCCTCGCGAACACATTTTAGTTTGAATTTATAACCTTGCTAGCTGCTTTTACATGGTTTGTGTGTCTTTTTGGCCCATGGGAATGGTATATATTAGGACGCAGCCTCCTGTGGTATTTTTGTTACTCTTCTTACTTTGCTCTCTATCGAACAGTATTTCTTAGCCCCCATCAGACACTGTTTGAACGTGTTGTTGAAGTGAATTTAATGCAGAATGCATTTGGAAGGTAAACAGAAGACTATATGAAGTTCATGAAAACAAGAAGGTGCTTTAGATCGATGGGAACACATGGTTAAAGAATGAAAAATCAAAGAACTCTTGGCTCATAATCCACTGTTAAAAGTAGCCTTTGCTGTTTTGTAATCAGTTACTGACAAACTGCCTGTTATGGACGCAGGCCAGTATTGTGAACTCCTGACTTTGTAGTTTGCAGATGGATTTAAAGTTAACAGAATGAAAAGACTCTACTCATAAATATAAGAGGCATCTGTAAGAAGGGCTTAAAGAAACCTGACCCCGTCTGCTCATCAGTTTTTATCTTAAAGTTTGGATCTGTGATGAGAGTACCTGGCCCAGTTTTGTGGAGTTTTACTTTCCATGGAAAGGCAAGGGGATGTATCTCCCATCCTTCTCATATATTCTTGTTAGCATCTAGTATAGTCTGAACCCAGTGACTGACCGGAGGACCAGCTGCCGCCACAGGCCTTCCCAGGACTCTAGAGTCCTAGAGTGGTCATTAGAAAGAAAGAGTCTGTAACCCAGTTCTGGCTCTCAGGACCAGCAGGAGGAGCCGAGTCTGAGAAGGTATGGGGCTGGTGAGCTGTTGGCCTTGGCTGCTGCTGGGACAGGGGCCTAGTAGACACCCTTTCAACAGAGGTTACCTAATGGAATTACAGATTGTAGCCATAATTTCTCTCTTTTTTTTTTTTAAAAAAAAGTATTTTTATTTATTTCAGAGAGAAAGGGAGAGGGAGAGAGAGATAGAAACATCAGTGATGAGAGAGAATCATTGATTGGCTGCCTCCTCCATGCCCCCTACCAGGGATTGAGCCCACAACCTATGCATGTGCCCTTGACTGGAATTGAACCTATGACCCTTCAGTTGACAGGCTGATGCTCTATCTGCTGAGCCAAACGGGCTGGGGCCATAATTTCTCTCCTACAAACCACATCTTCTCAGAGCTTTTCACGGTCATGAGGTAGACTGTCCCTTGTGGGGGGGGGGGTGGAGTGGGGGGCGTAAAAAATAGTTTTCATTGGTGTCCTAATCCATAAATTCAAATAAGGGCCACACAGAGGAGAGAATGCAGTTGGTCCATTGGCATTTACATTGTACATCTCACACAAGTATGCCTTACAAGAGAAGTTTATTTTCATTGGTTGAAAGGTGAGTTCTTAATTTATTTAAAGATAAAGGGGCAACTCTGCCCTGGGTTGCTCAGTTGGTTAAAGCATTGTCCTGAACACCAAAAGGTTGTGGGTTTGATTCTGGTGGGGAACATTCCTAGGTTGTGGATTTGATATGTGGTCAGGGCACCTTTGGGAGGCAATCAATTGATGTTTCTCACATTGATATTTCTCTCTCTCCCTCTCTCCCTTCCTCTCTCTCTCAAATCAATAAAAATTTATCTTCTGGTGACAATTTTTAAAAAGGCAATTCTGAGTCTAGCTGTTTCTGGTCATTCTGGGCCATCCTGCTCAAGAAACCAAGAAGGAAATGAGCCGTCACTGGGTTTAAGGAAATAGTTGTCACGCAGTCATTTGTAGCTATAATGTGGAGCCTTCTCAGCCTTCTTTTTAATATTAAAACAGACCCCAGTTCATTTAGTTAGCATCATGTCTCCTACAGGAATGTTCAGGCATTCCCCTTTTTAACTTCCTGATACCTGATGTAGGTATTTTTAATTAACTTTGTGTGGAATGTAGAAGAAGAATCCATTCATACAGCAGACATTTGAGTCCCCTTTTTTATGTGCCCATCTCTCACTAGGCATTGAGAGTATATACTGGTATCAGTGAGTGAGCAGATGCCTGCCTCCGTAGGGCTTTCGTTCTTGTTGGGGAGACCGACAAACAGAAATGTGTAAGTTACACAGTTGACTAGAAGGTCATAGGTGCCTTATAGAAATAAAGGATGGGGAGAGGAAGAGTAGAGAGGAATTCGTTTTTATACAATTGAAAAGGAGTGTCATTATGAACAAAAACTGTCCCTTTTGTTTGCTCTTGTTTTTGACAAACATGCGTTTGGATAGGCAGATACTCCCCCTCGAGCTCTGGGTGTTTGATTACACACACAGGGAGGTCCAGAGACTGCGGACTCTCCTACATGGACATCCTGTGACGTTGGTAGGTGCAGGAAATGGATTTCCTGCCTTTTTTTTTATTGTCCCAACTGAGGTGCTGAGTTTCCTGTCTATAAAATGGGACTGACATCTGTCCTGCCGGCCTCACCAGGAGACTGTGGGTTGACAGCAGACAACATGTTAGCATATCTAGTAGGCAATGCTTTTACAAGCTGCAGGTTTACTCTATATATTAGTTTAGGAACAAGAACTTCAGAGCTGTAACTTTTCTGTTTCCTAAACCAAAGAGTATTTTCACATTTTGGGGAATATATATAGGGTGTGCAATCTAACAGACATCTGTGGCATTGCTTTCAAGCTCCTTTAGGCTCAGAGACCATGGCCTCTGAACTAACACTGCATTTCATTGCTTCTAATATGTTGATTTTTTTAACCCCATGAGAGGAGTCAGCAGATGGTGCCTGTCCATCACTGACTGTAAAACACCACAGATTGGAAGGTAGATTCAATGCAAGGAGGTTAGCAAGTGAAAAGAAAATGTTAAATTATTTAAATAGAGAATATGCCATTTTTATTTCATGAGTGATTTTTGATGAAGTTTTAAAACGACCCTAGAGGGTTTTCTGAAGCTCTATTCTGGAAAAAGACAAATTGAATTCTTTCCCTGTCTTTTGAATTTCAAGTTCAGGTTTAAATTAGCTTTTTTAAGGACTTGAGTGGGAGCCTGTTGGGAGGGTGAGCGTGCCAGTGTGTCTCAGGGGACTCCTTGTCAGTGATACCAGCTGGGAAAATGTCTGTAGGTGAAAGGTGAAGCAGTCAGCACGTCACACTCACTGGTTTTGAGCTCTCGCTTCTGGAGTGAACAGGTGGCCGTGTGCAGTGTGCACACCTGTTGACGCCCATGGGACACTCTTCGATGGGCAGATTGTGGATTCTATTTTGGTAGAGCCTGCCTTGCTTGCATTAAGAGACACAATGAAAGAAGAGCAGAACACGGGTCATTGGCATTTCATCTCCCTGCTGCCAGAAACCTATTAAATAGGATTCTCTTTACCAAGAATCAGGTGAATGTTTTTATCTCAATTTCATACTGTATCTTTTAAAAGTTCAAGTTTCTATAATATGTGTTGAGCTGGAATACTTTTGGTTAAAATTATGGATTCATTTTTGAAAAGAATGAAACATGTTGGGGAATTAAAATAGCGAATTGTTTCCTGTCTTATACTGGAGATAAGAGGTATTCCAAAACCTAGAGTCATTGACATTCCCCTAATAACACTATCTGATAGTTTAGACAATTACTTGGTAATGACACATTCCATTCATTATAACAGTATTGCTTCTCACTTTAAAAAAAAAAATGTTTTTATTGATTTTGAGAGGTAGGGAGAGAAAGAAACATCCAATGCCTCCTATTGGGATTGGAGTCCAAAACCTGGGCATGTGCCTAACTAAGAATTGAACCAGTGACCTTTCAGTACATGGGACGATGCTCAACCAAGTGAGCCACACTGGCTAGGGATAATAGTACTTTTTATTCATAAACAAAGGCCTAGGAACTCATTGTTTAGTTGTCCTTCTGTTATTTCTACTACTTTAGAAGGAACTGAAGCCACTGGTTTGAAAAATCAAATAAGTTCTTGTCAGGGGGAAGGACCCAGCTGGAGCATGCTGGCAGAGTCTTTTTGTCTTTACTTAAGCTCGTTGAGCATCAGTATCTTCAATTATACTGCAGTCATAAAACTCTTAACAGGATCACGTGGTGATCAAATCAGAACGTGTGTGCCAACCTCTGGACACCATGCATACATAGCATGTGTTGGTAGCTGTGGTTAATATTATTCCCATAGCTTATAAGTAATTTAACACTTTTCCAGGTGGCGTGACTATAGGTGGATCATTTTAATGTTCAAAATTAAGTTTTATTTCTGTTCAGAAACAGTGTTAATCATTCCAGGAAATTGTAAATCCCCATATTGGTAACATATATTTTTAAAATAACATCTGCTGGATACTTTCTTGGCCTTTTTAAAAGCAAAGAATCTGGTTTTCTGTTGTTATTTGCTTGCTTTTTAATTTTACCTATGCTGCTGAGGTAAGTAATTAAGATGAGAAAATAATTTAGAATTGCGTATTGTGACTTGAATTTTGAGATCTTTGTGCTGTGCTTCCGAAGAGAGATGCTCAGAATTGAAAAACTAAATGGAGGATCCACTTGGGAAGGCTCAGTTTTCCTTCCTGAGAACCCTGGTGGAAGTAATAAAATATATGTGACAATTTCACCAAAAATAGTCAGCGGTACCAGCAGACTTCATTGGAATTGTGTCTATGTTAATGGGAAATATGGCTGCCTGTCTATCAAAGACCGGTCATCATCTGAGATTTGTACTTGTGGGATGTAATTTTTCTAAAGTCCTTAACTAATTTAGTTCTGCTTTACAATTCTTGCATGCAAAGCTCCCCACCCCATTTACTAGTATAGATAGTGGCTTTGGCCGGGGGGATTGGGCGCTGCCCTTGAGAGAGGAAGACGCCCTAGATCCAGATTATAGAAGTTATCAGCATGAAGTTTGAAGAGCGCATCCCTGTCTTTTTTCCTTTCAAGACTTAAATCCCAGTTTGGATGGTAGCAGGGGGAGAGCTTAGAATGCAGGGCTGGGAGAGCAGAGAGGACAGTGTGGAGGAGAATGAGAGGGACGGGGGCAGTAGGATCCGGTGGTTGGTTCAAGGTGAGTGAGCACACGTACGTGAAAACTTTCTTTCTCCACACACAAAACTGAGGGAAGGAGGACCCATTGGGAGGAAAGGGCCGGCCCTCTGGACTATCTTCCACGTGGTGTGCAGAACTCGGGTGAGCTTCGCCGGCCGTGTGCCCGCTGAAACAGGGATCGTGGCTTTTTGTCCATCCTTTCTGGCCCTGCGGGTGGTAGAGGAACAGCTCTGTGGGATGGATGGGGGCGCTGTTGGACGTCCAGTGGCTCGTTAGCGTGCTGTCGTCTCCTGCTTGTGTCTCAGTGTGCTCCCATGTTCGTTTCAGGTGGCAGAGATAAGCGCGGAGGGCCCATCCTCACGTTCCCGGCCCGCAGCAATCATGACAGAATACGGCAGGAGGACCTCCGGAGGCTCATTTCCTACCTAGCCTGCATCCCCAGGTGAATTCTGATGGTTTGGGCTTCTCACTGTTGACACTGTTCTAGGATGTGGCACCGAGCTCTCTAGAAAACAGCTCAACCCCAGCCCGAGTTCCAAGCAGACAAGAGTTGTAAACTTAAAAGTATGTTCTTTCTCCTCACTTCACGTGCTGACCGTTCTGGTGCGGGTTGAGAGGGAGTGTTTTGAGTGAAGTGCTTTGTGTGATGACAGTGGGGTTGGGATGCCCACCAGGTGAGGTGTCAGGATGGATGCTGGAGGTAGAAATGAAGAGTTGCGGTTGATGGTTCTGATCCCACGGCGCAAAGTCCTAGAAGCCGGGAAAGAGCGGCTGATTCTGATACGACACTGCTGTCTTCCCGCCGAGCTGGGGTACCCTGCAAGCATCCTATTGATTTGTAGCATGAAGTTTGTGGGGCATTAACAGCTAATGCGACAGGACGTCAGGTTTGGGAGCCCCCATTCAATCCGGGACGCCATTAGTGGTGGTCAGGGAGGTTTTTAGTGTAGATGCTGAAGAACACCAAGCATAGGCAAAGCTTCGTGTTCCAGACAGGCCTGCGGAGAGGAACGATGAATAGGAATTGACCCCTGTCTTCGTTTCTGCTCTCATTGAGGTTTTACTTACAGCGCTAGCTGATAACCAGTGAAAGAACTCCCCCTCCCCCCATTATCTCTATTTAATTGTTCAGGTTGCTTTTTGGAAAATGGAATATTATATCCCAGGATATAGCCATGCCTGGAACAAGGGGCTGCTGTGTGTTGAGGTTTGAGGGGTGCTTCCCTCTGAAGAAAGGAAATCTTTATTCTAGAAAGGCACCTGCAGAGGGAGGGCATTTCCAAAGAGACTAAAACAGGATGTGTAATGAGAACAAAACTTGGTCATAACATAGGCTCAAGGAGACAATAACTTTATGGAAGATGTTACATAAGAGAGCAATGAAGGATGGTCAAGGGCAGGGTAATGGGCAGGATAAAGGTGGGTGAATGTAGATCCTCCCAGCACAGGGTTTGTGGCACCAGCGGGGGAGGACGGCTGTGCCCGCTTGTAACCCATCCTTGCTGTCAGGGCTGATGAAGCGGACGGTCCAACCTGCTGAGGACGGTGTTGGGTTTCTGTTTGGGGATCCTTCTGGGAGAACTGCATGTTGTATCATCAGCGACAAAGGGATAGCACATGTGGGAAAGTTTTCCCTTTCCTCTTACTGTTTCCCTTTCCTCTTGAACTGGTGAACTGTTGAAATCAAAGAGCTGGAAAGAGTTTTAGAAAGTATATGCCACTCACTGTCATTTCTAAATAACAATATAGTTGATAACTGCCACTTACTGAGTTCTTATGTGCCAGGTACTGTGCTGATGATGGAAAAAGAGATAGAGCAATACAAAGGACAAAGTAAAAAAAGTTCTTACTTAGCAAAATGAGAGTCGTCATGTAGTTTAATGAAATAAGCCAAGTTGCTATTATCCAGGTGATTTTTTAAAATTGCATAACTGAATTGCTATATGTAACTTTGGCTGTTTGCTTTTGGTTTTGAAATCTGTTTTGATTATGAATGTGAAAATTACCTTTCATCCACATTATGTTCTGGTGGTTTCTCACTGTTTCAATATATGGCGCTGTGCTTGCTCTGTAGAAAACATTGAAACCCAGCCTGGATTCTTAGCAGACCAGGGAGTATAAATATTATTTTTTTTAAATGATTCAGGTATGTTTGCATTTACCTGGATGACCCACATTAAAAAACCTTGTCACTAGAAAATTATGAGCATACACAAAGCAGGCAGAAGAGGGTAGCAAGCATCACATTCCTGCCACCTAGCTTCAGCAATTAGCAGGTTTTGCTAATGTCGTTTTACTTTAATGTTGCCCCTGGAATATCTTGTACCAAATCCCAAGCATCCTGTTATTTCACTCATCAACACTTAGTGTGTAGGGTGACCTTCCAGCTGCTGAGAGGAGTCACTTCATTTCATGCCTAGATTTGCTTTTGTGTTTACAGTTCCAAGTGACAGGAAATGCATTTTGCTTGTCCTTGGTTAATGAGCCAATAGAGAAGTGAGAATGACATGGCAGTGATGCATCTGCCAAGTGATAATGGAGGAGAATTTCCCCGGGGTCCCCTCTGGCTCCACCCCTGGTCCCACACTGACCAAAAGGAACTGGTAAGGCCCCTAGCAAGCACAGTTTTGTTTTAGCTGAACAGTAGGATCGATAAAAATCATCATCAGATTGATGGTGTGGGAAATTCCTTTTACTTTTTGAAATGTGTATACACACTCTGAATAGTGATACAGGTAGTGTTTATTATATTTTTGATTAATCCTCACCTTTGGATATTTTTTTCCATTATTTTTGAGAGAATGGAAAATAGGGAGGGAGGGAGGGAGGGAAGTGAGGAGGGAGGGAGGGTGAGAGAGAGAAACACTGATGTGAGGGAGACACATTAGTTGGTTGCCTCCTGCACACACCTGGCTCAGGGCTGGGGATCGAATCTGCAGCCCAGATATGTGCCCTGGACTGGAAATCAAACCTGCAACCCCTTGGTGCACAGGCTGACGTTCTCATCACTGAGGACCTCTGGCCAGAGCCATGGGGTGTGAATTCTTTGGGACTTGAGGGTTTGCTTGTAGTCTCAGAGTGGTATAAGCAGTCCTGAGGGTCTGTGAGATTTCTTCCCCTGTCTGTTACTCCGGAAATTTCCTGCGCTGCGAAGGTGGCCCCTGGCTATCCCTCAGTTAGATAGTCTCAGATGTGCCTCCAGACTGTGGAGAAGTGTGCCATCCTGGAACGCACAGGCAGTCAGACTGACTGTGACCTGGCACGAACTATTCATTACTCTTATCTGTCTTCCGATCTACAAAACGTGATGCTAATCTATACTTCTTTGGATCCTTGTAAGTATTGAGTAAGAGTATTCACGCATACACCCAGCGCAGGGCCTCCGGTCCCGTAGCTGCCTCAGAAGTGGTACACTGATTCCCATCTTTCGCATTCACTCTCCTCCGTTCCTTCAGTTATTTTCCCTTTGATGTGTTCTGAGACAGATCAGCCCATTTCTCTTCTGCATGGTCTCTAGGTTGTCTGTGCCACTCAGAGCATGGCCCCGGAGTTAAACATGATGTGATCTTGGAGAGGTGAGGAGTTGAGGTTTCTTACTTGGGTTACCTTCCATTCCCCTCCCTCTCCTTTAAAAAAAAAAAAAAGGTGTAACTGATTTTCAAAGAATGCATGTGCAAGGAGACTGCCCATGGAATGAGTGCAGGAGAAGCAAGTCACAGCAGAACTTGTTGCTGGTGTGGTGGGGATTCCTGCCCAGCCACGAAAATAACAGTGGACTGGGTATGTCTCTAGGTGTTTATTGTTCGTATTGCTTGAATTATATGAATTATGTTCTAGAACATTAAAATATTTATAGCAGCTAAATGGATAAACCACTCCCACTCTCTTTGGTCCCTAATGAGACAATGTGGAGACTTTGAATGAACTCATTCATGAACTTTCATGTAAGAAGGAGCTTCATTTTTAATTGTTTAAAATATTACATTTGTCTCCTTTTCCCCCCAGAATGGCCCCCCTCCCCTGCCACACCTACCCTCCCAGGCAAGACCCATTGCCCCAGTGTTTGTGTCCATTGGTTATGCTAATATGCATGCATACAAGTCCTTTGCGTTGATCTTTAACTCCCCTGACTCCCCACCTTCTCTTTTGAGGTTGGACAGTCTGTTCAGTGGATGGTCTGGATTCATTTTTGTTCATCAGTTTATTTTTATGTTGTTCATTATATCCCACATATGAGTGAGATCATATGATATTTATCTTTCTTTGACTGGCTTATTTCACTTAGCATAATGCTCTCCAGTTCCATCCATGCTGTTGCAAATGGTAAAATTTTCTTCTTTTTTATAGCAGCATAGTATTCCATTGTATAGATGTACCATTGTTTTTTAATCCACTCATCTGCTGATGGGCACTTAAGCTGTTTCCAAATCTTAGCTATGGTGAATTGTGCTGCTATGAACATAGGAGTGCATACATCTTTCTCATTGGTTTCTTGGGATATATTCCTAGAAGTGGCAGTTCCATTTTTAACTTTTTGAGGAAACTCCATACTGTTCTCCACAGTGGCTGTACCAGTCTGCATTCCCACCAACAGTTCATGAGGGTTCCTTTTTCACCATCCACATCCTCGCCAGCACTTGTCGTTTGTTGATTTGTTGATGATAGCCACTCTAGAAGGGACTTTCTTTATCCAGGAAATAAAGTAGAATTTCTCTTTTTTCAGAAACGTGTGTTGAGAAGGGACCTCTGTTTTATCCAACTTTTCTATATTTCATAGATAAAATGAGGTTCTTTGATAAAACTGCCAACCCAACTGGTGAGTGAGGCACACTTTCCAGTGTGCTAGTTAATACATCTTCACGGCAGAGGAATAGTAGCAGCCCACCTCCTGTTGCTAACTGCACACGTTCCTTAGCTGTGCGCATACAGAACTGGGTTCACGGAGGTTTGCAAGCCATGATGTTCCTAATAGTGACTGGTTTTGAACTTGGTAAAGACGGATGGATTGGAAGGATGCGCACTCCCTGCCCAGTTCCCGTGTAGTTTTCATTTCTCGGGACGTCACTGCGTGCTAACGGTTTGATTGTGGAGGAAGGGAAGTGGTTAATCCTTCTGTAAATAGTACAAGTTCAGGGTACTTTCTGGTTGGGTCCTTCTTCGGCTTGTTCCTGTTGTTAAGCCTGGAGTTATTTGGGATTCGTTTTAAGCCCCTTTCAAGTGGAGGACTTGGCAGTTGTGTGTACACACTGTGTGGGGCTGTGTGAGGAGGAAGCCAGGATGCCAGAGAGTTTGTCTAGATGTGGTGACGACTGATGTTTAAAGTGCAGCCTCCCAAACGGCAGCTAATAACACAAAGCAGCACCCCGGGAGGCTGCAGTCTCCCTCCGGCTTGTGAGAGCTGGGAGCTGGAGCAGAGCGCCCCAGCGGGCCAGGCTTCCTCCTGCCCAGGCTGGCCTGGCCCGGGCCTCGGGAGCCCTGGCGTGTCTGTGGAATGGGACCTTGCACTGCTCACCCCATTAGAGTCACGGTGGTTCAGGAATGAAGTGTAACTTCATTTCGGTGACTCAGGAGGTTTTCTGGCATTTCTGGAAGCCCTCCTTGCCTGTAGGATTTGTGAGGGAGGCCTCTGGTGGTGTCTGGATTGTGGCCCAGGACCTGCTTGAGACCCGGAGAGCTGACAGCATAGCATGAGGCGTGTGTGAGCCCAGTTCACAGTCACAGGCACAGCTGACTGATGAATGAGGCCGTTCCTGCAGTTCTCCACACGCGAGTGCTAAGCTAGGCTGCTGGGTCCATCTGTTTTCTCTTTATGGCTTTCAACACCATGTTCCTCCGACTGTGAGCTGCCATCTACTCGGGTTCTGTCCCCACAGACGTCTTCAGAATATCTTTGTGACAGCCTTTTATACTGATTAGTTGTCTTAGGAACTTTACATCGGTGATACTTGGGAGGTCAGTTACTCCCGTGGTATGAATCAAGGTAAGGAAAGAAGTATGTGAGTGTGTGTGTGTAGGGAAGGAAGAGGAGTGAACTCATGCAAGAGAGCATAAAATTGGTTTAATTTTGACTTAATTTTTTGGCTTTTTAACATCACTTAATGATAGCAATTAGTTTTCTGAGTTTTTAATTTAGACTAATTTCTCATGGTGATTACACGAGGCAAAAAAAAAAAAATGTCAGAAACCTTTTCATAGTCCCTTGTTGGGTGAACACCTAAAATTCCCAGTGGGTGGATTGAGGCCGTGCGTGGATTTCCACAGAGCTCGGGTCTGTGCCAGCAGCAGCAGCCTGCGCGGACTGTGTGTGTGCCACGTGTCGGTGCGGGCAAGGCTGCTCTCCAGAGGGAGGCCGCGTTACGCTGACGCTACAGCCATAAGAGACCAGGGTCCCTCTGTCTTTACGAACTCTGGCTCCTGTGTTTATTCTTAGTTACACAAGTGCATCACATATATACTTACCATGCACTCGGGTTGGGATTTAATTAAATGAATCTTTTTTGTTGCTTCATCAAGGTCACTCTAAAGCGAGCGGGCTCTTTGTTGGTTTGTCGTCCTGCGAGCACGTGGAGAGGAGGAACACAGTGGCTCCTTGCACGGCCCTGCTCTGTGCTAAGGGCCAGCACAGTGCCCACCATTGCCTTCACTCGGCAGTGAAGCTGGTGAAAGGCAGAAAATAGGTTGACCCCAAAGACTCCTCCAGAAGGGCACCACGGACCCCCAGGCTAGGGCCCTGGGACAAGTTAAAGGGGACAAAGTGGGACATTGAAAAGCCCCCCCCCCCCACGCCATTGCTGGTGTTCATGCCTGTGGCTGGGGAGTCCCATGGACTGCTGTGACACCTCCACCTGGGTTCTGTGCACGCTGCCAGGGGTCGGCCCATCCAGTGCTCGCTAAGACCCTTAGCTGATCACACAGCAGTGCAT
>PVJC01015014.1:0-35646 GCA_004026665.1 Murina feae
CTTTCCTCCTTATTTCCTACTTCTGTTCCATCATCATTCTTCCCATTTTTCTACTACCCTCCTTCCCTTCCCACATTCCTTCTTTCCTTTATCTTTACCCCTGCCCACCCTCCCCTTTTCCTTCCTTCCCACCTTAATTTTTTTCTTCACTTCCTCCCTCTGACCTGCTTTGCTCCCTCCCCCATTCCTTCCAAGGCTGTTCCCCACCCCTCAGCTGAGGCCTTGGAATGCACCCATTGCTTAGGCCTCTGCCACCTGGGAGTCCATTGTGGAGCACACGCACACGGAGGCTTAGGCCTCCGTTTTCCTTTTCCCCCATGCGATTGGTCCCTTGCAAGGCCGCAGCCGAGGGGCGGGGCTGGCTGGCTGCTCCCCACCCCTTCGACTGCCGCCTGCGAATCCATCTGTCCTGCTGGACCCAGGTTCGCGGCTTCTCCCGAGGCTGTGGCCTCCATCATCTTGGCTGGGCTAATTTGCATACAGTCGCTCTGATTGGATGGTGGGCATGGCTTAGGCATCCCAAAGAAACGGTCCATTTTAATATTACGCTTTTATTAGATAAGATGGTTCAGACTATTCTGCATTTTTGTTTTCTGAGTCTGGACTTTCTATAATTTGTCAACATCCAGCTTTAAATTGTGATGTCCAGAAAAGATCACATTATTCCAGGTATGCTATCCAGTAAAGAGCATAGTGGCACACATATTTTCTCATGAGCTTAAAATAGCCCAAGACTACATTCCCAGGTAGTTCTTACTTTTTATAATTTATTTATTTCCCTTAATTTTATAAATGTCATGAATTAGAAAAGGGTGAACCATGTTTTAGTGAAGCCAACATAAATCTCCCGAGTAAATGTTATTTTCTTGTTCATTATTTTTCCCCATGTCCAGCACAATGCCTGGTAGACAGTAGGTATTCATTAGTATTTAATTAATGAACAGTTTCTCAGCATCTTAAAATATTCCTTGATATAGTAGACACTTCCATATTTTACCATTTTTTATTTTTCTAGGCTGAATTCCAGGTGATCTCTGAAAATCAGTCTATCAATTTAATATTTTTTTCTCTTTAACTTGTTGAGTGGGTCATCTGCTGAAAAATTTTTTTATTATTCAATGTCTGTATTCTTAACTTCTAGTATTTCTATTTATTTTCCCCACTTGATTTGCCTTTTGTATTTTGTCCCTTCCTTTATTTCTCTATTATTTAAAGACATTTATCTCAACATCTCTTTCAGATGCTCTAACTTTGTAGATTCTGGCATTTGAAAGTGCTCACCTGTATCATGCCCACTGTATATGTGAGTTCACCTCCAGCTGGCTCTGTTCACCGTAAAAGACTCAGCTGCACTGAGGATGGGATCATCAATGGGGTGTTTCTGAATTTGCCTCATTGAAGCTCTATCATGGAAGCATTTCACACCAATTTTTATGTTAATATTTTACTTTAGTGTTCTTTCACCTCAAGGACATTACAAATGTGGACCACACACTGAAGGTATGAACCTGCAGTTCTCTATTCTGGTGGATGACTCTGAATAGAGCCTAAAGCTTTAATTTTCTTCTCAATGAGCTTAAAACCATATTACCTAAGGCATATATCTGGTTCTTATGCTTCGCCTGTCAGTTCCTTCTTCACTTTTGGCACACTTCTTTGCTTTTTTATGCTTTACCATGTATTAAAAACATGAAAAAAACATATTCTCTCCAGCATTTCTATGGCCTTGGAACAGGCACTGGGGTTTCCCACTGTGGTGGACACTGTGATAGGTGGCCCAGAAACTCCTTCCCTGAAGGATTTGTTGACCCAGCTGCTAGCAGCTCTGTCTTTAGATGGCCTTCAGCTCTCAGCCTCTTCAGGGATTGCCTCAGCTGCACAGAGCCACTGGCCCAAGGTCATGGCCTCTTCCCTGGGCAGCCCACATTCTGTGACTGATTAATGTGGGAGTATAAAGGCTGGGCCATTTTGGCCCAATTATGGACATTTCTGAAGAGCTATTCTAGTTCTAAAGTGTTTAGCCAAGGCAGTTATAAGACGATAACAGTGTCTTTTCCCTTTGCTTGCTCTTGCTTCATTCCTGTCCTTCCATAGCTGTAGATTACAGAACACTCCTGATAAGCATCTCGTCTTCTAAGCTCCACATCTGCTTCCTGGAGCCAACCTGTAACACTGTATCAGGCTACTTTATATTGACCAAAAATATCATATGTGAAGGCATTTAGAAAATGTTGTTGTTGATGGTATTGATATGAACAGCTGCTGAGCCAGTCCAGTCACCTCATTTTCCTAAGGGTTTTTTGTTCATTTGTTTTCCTTCTTTCTCCCTTTTTTAGCTTTCTACCTTATGTTTCAAGTTACTAAGATAATTTAGAATTTGGAATTCTCTTTCTTTTTGCCATTGGATCTCTTTTCTTTCATAGCTTTATGACATTTTGGAGTTTGGCATTCATGCCTCCTATACTTTTATCCCAATAAGTGATAAAAAATATTTAATAGAAAGGAATAAGAGCCTCTCCTGATAATATCTCTGAGGAGCACAGAACCATTAAACAGCTACTAATTTCAAATAGTTCCAATTCTACACTATAATCTATATTTACTACCTTACCTTGACAGACATCATGAGAAGCCTTACTAAATAAAGTCTTGAAACCAAGGTTCAACTCTCTCTACCAAATTCCCCTACTTATAATAATTCCTCTAATATTTATACTAATAAAAGGGTAATATGCTAATTAGACTGGATAGACCAGACATCCTTCCAGACGTCTTTCTAGACAAAGCTGTAGCTGCTGCAAGAGCCAAGGGCCAGCAGCTGTGGTGGCTGTGAGGTCTGAGGGCATCCCTGGAAGGCTACCTGACTGTGAGAGTGGGTAGGCTGGACTGAGGGACACACCCCCTGTGCACAAATTTTCATGCACCGGGCTTCTAGTCTTCTAATCTAATAAAATAGCAATATGCAAATTAACCCTCACTCCATTACACCTAAGCCACGCCCACCAGCCAATCACAGCAGCAATATGCAAATTAACCCAGCCAAGATGGCAGCTGGCAGCCACAGAGCTAGAGCAAACAGGAGGCTTCCTTGTACCAGCAATGGAAGAAACTGCTTGCCTAGGCCAGCTGTGGCCTCCACTCAAGGCAACAAAGTTTCAATTATAGAAGATAAATAAACCCCAGAAACCTGCTTTCAGCCAGCCTTGCTGGGACATTGGGTCAATGGGAGCTGTGGCCAGCCTGAAAACGACCCTCAACTCCTCACCCAGGCTGGCCAGGCACCCCAGCAGGAACCCTACCCTGATCCGGGAATGCTTCAAGGCAAACCAGCCGGCCCCCACCCATGCACCAGGCCTCTATCCTATATAATCCTATACAATAAAAGGGTAGTATGCAAATTGACTCTAACAGCAGAACAACTGGGAACGACTGGTCACTATGACACACACGTACCACCAGGAGGCAGATGCTCAATGCAGGAACTGCCCGTGGTGGTCAGGGCACTCCCACAGGGGGAGCTCTGCTCAGCCACAAGCCAGGCTGATGGCTGCCAGTACAGCAGTGGTTGTGGGAGCCTCTCCTGCCTCCTCAGCAGCACTAAGGATGTCCGACTGCAGCTTAGGCCTGCTCCCCGCTGGCAAGTGGACATCCCCTGAGGGCTCCTGGGCTGTCAGAGGGATGTCTGACTGCCATCTTAGGCCCGATTGCACAGGGAGTGGGCTTAAGCCAGCAGTGGACATCCCCCAAGAGGTCCCAGACTGCAAGAAGGCACAGGCTGAGCAGAGGGCCCCCCCACCGAGTGCCCACATTTTTGTGCACCAGGCCTCTAGCCTATATATAAAAGCTCAACTGTTTGACCATTCCACCAGTAGCTATGACACACACTAATCACCAGGGGGCAGATGCTCAATGCACAGGCATGGAGATATGGAACAAACTAATGAATCTCAGAGGGAAGATGGAGGGGGGAGGGCGGGAAGAGATTAACCAAAGATCTTATATACATATTTGAGGCCTGGTGCACGAATTCGTGTACCAGTGGGGTCCCTTGGCCTGACCTGCAGGGATAGGGCTAAATTACTGCACTGAGATTCCAACATCCTCCAAGAGGTCCCAGATTGTGAGAGGGCACAGGCCAGGCCAGGCTGAGGGACCCCACCAGTGCATGAATCTGTGCACTGGGCCTCTAATGAATTTAATAACTTTATAAAAAATTAGGTTGGTTAATATGACATGTCATTCTCAGTGAGCATATATTAGTTCCTTCTAATACCTTATTGTTTCCTAAATGCTCACAAGTGCAGAAAATGTTCACTGCTGTAATTATAATTATGGAATTTCTAAAAATCTATTATATCTCTTATTCTGAAAAATTGAACATATATACAACTCTAATGATGACATGTCCTATTGGTCAATGTATTAATTCTATATGAACCTTAACATCTGTAAGAGCTGATAATGGTTTGTATCTTTATTTCAGGCAAAACATAAGCATATTGGCTTAATTTATAATACAAATTTGAATCGTGCTTAACCAGAATGTTTAAGCACTGGAAAGAGATGCTATTTGGCATACTAAAATGTCATTCACTGGAAACTTTCAAATATCTTTAACTGAAGGCCTTTAACAGAAATGTTTAGATACCCATTTTTGACCTAATTTTTGCAAAAGAAGGAATAACAAGTTATTTCCTTAACGCACAAAGGACATCTTCCAAAGATAATAGCCAATATCATTCTTAAGGCTGAAACAGTAGAAAAACTTCCAATTAAAATAAAGAACAAGATCTATCTGATTTATATCACCGTTGATAATGTTTTCTATTTTTTCACAATGCAGTAAAATACAAAGCAGAAACAAAAGCTATAACATGAAAAGGCATACACACTGTTATTTGCAGACAGTTTAACTAAAAACCTATGAAATGGAAGATAGTTAACCAATGGATTCTTAAAATTAGTAAAAATTTACTAAAGTCATTTATTAAAATTTAAGCACACAAATTACTACTAGTACTATAGTATATTTAATTTAAAACTCAATAGCCAGTTTTAAGACATGAAAGAAAAAATATTTTATTCATAATAGCAACAACAGAAACATCATTAAAAACAAACCATAAAATTCACAGGATTAAAACAATAATTATATATGATATAATAAGGATGACTATTATTAAAGCTTACTGGGATTCAAAAGGGTTGTGGGGGCAGGGGGGTAGTAAGTCAACCAAAGGACTTTTATGCATGCATTTAAGCGTAATTAATGTACACAAAACACTGGGAAGTAGGGGAGGCTGAGGGAAGGGTAGGGGTAAAAAAGAGATATTTGTACTAATCTTTGTAATACTTTATGTAATAATAAAAAAGAAAAATAAATAAATAATTGAATAAAAGGAGAGGTACCATGTTCCAATGGGCAACTTATATATTGTGGAGAAGTACTTTCTCTCTAAATTAAAAGTTCAGGCCTACTCCAACAAAAATCCCAATTAGAAATTTTCTAAGAAATTTAGAGTTAGTCTAGAAAAAGAAACAGATTAGAATAGTTAAGAACGTTTTTAAAAATGGGAGAGAAATGAGATGCTTCTCTCAGCTAGTTGACTGAGTTCATAACAGTACAGGGAGAGAATAACCTTATTCTTCCTTGCTGCCGACCCTTGCCCCTGGCTTGGTGGGCTAGCTCTTTCCCATTCTTTGGATGAAAACAAAGAATTGAAAGGTTTTATAAGTTTCTAGTTACATTGGATTTTTAAAAATGCATTTTGGTTACTTTAATGATAAGAACACTTTCATTTTGTGATTATAATGTCCAGTGTAGTGTGAAATTAAAACTCTCCAGTTTCATTTAAAATTGTATCTTCTCTTCTCCCTCAAAAAAAAAAAAAAAGACAAAAAACAACAACAAAAACTACGTAATGGGGCAAAGAAGGCCATCAGCTTCTCAGCTGTTTGGGACCTTGTTCCTCTGCTCTTTGATTTACTGCCTGGCTCCCTCCCTGCTACAGACAGGGGAGAAAGTGATGGTGCCATCGGTGCTGCTGCTTCCTCTCTAACGCTGGCTGGGTCTTTCATGGGAACCTCGCAGATGCTAGTTTCTTAACATGCACCATCATTTTCTTCTGCAAGACACTTCTTATTCTTCCCTCAACCTCTGGGCACCTGGTAGCCTGCCCCTTCCATTGTCTGCACTCACCTCTCCAAGCTGTCATCTTGGGGAGGAGTCAGGACGCTGCCAGTGACCCCCATCTGGTCAGTGAGATGCACTGTCTTTCTTAAGAAGAGGTGGTATAGTCAAGGTGAGGCTGGTCTCCTCTCTTTGGTTTCCTCAGGCAGCTTGTAGGCTCAGCTTCTCAGAACCTGTGCTCCTCAAACTCCAGGGGACACATGTCAGACTCTCTGAGTAGTGTTCATGGAACCCTCACTCTCACTTGGCTGAATGGTGGGAAAACCTCATCTGTCCCTGCCTGCTCCATTTGAGGAGGAAACTGGTTTTGCAAGGAATGTTAGGCCATAAAATCAAACAAAGCCCTGTCCTGCGGTAGGGCCCCATCAGTTAATCATCCTACTCCAAGTGAGTAGAAGGAGAGACTTGATCAACCCTTCAGGTCAGGAACTGAGTAGATGTACTCATTCTGAGTGAGTATGCGGTGATAGCAGACTCCTCAGGTCAGGAAATTCTGAGTGAGTATCCGGTGAGAGCGGGCCCCTCAGGTCAGGAAATTCTGACTGAGTATCCGGTGAGAGTGGACTCCTCAGGTCAGAAATTAGGAGTTGGGTAAAATGTATTTTAAACTCTGAGTGAATGTCGGGTGAAAGTGCGTGAGTGTGGAGGGAGGGGGCCTGCCCTCTCCTCTCCTTTGTGTGGCTCCACGACCTCGGTTACGGAGTCTGAGTGGGCCCCAACCTGCGGTTCTGCGATTTGTCATAAGGCATAATGGTGACTCACACCCACATGGAGGTGACCAGGCCTGGGGTTTATACAGGTGGACCTTAGCTAAGACAAATCTAAGCTCCCAAGGGATGCAGCCAGGCGGGCATCTGAGTGAGGATCTGTGAAAGCAGGTCACCCCTTCCCTTTTCTGTCTCTAGTCACCGATCATCATGGAGTCAGGACAACGTATGTTTGTTTGAACTAGCAGTTTATTTTGCCAGGAAATGGCTTTTTGGCTCAGGCCAGGAATGTGATTAATTTGCATTTTAAATTCCTCAGGCTTCTCTAAAGATAAGAGTTTTGATCTAAATTTTTCCCTTGTACCTACAGTATAAAAGTTAAAAATGTGCTGTTGTAATGTTTGTTGTCTGAGTTTTGTCTCTTTAAGTCATGTAATATAAGCAAGTTATCTCTTATATCTGAAAGGGGGGTTGAGCAGCTGCTCTTCAGTGGGCATTGAACATGGCTCTCATGGGGACTGCCATCTTGAAATGATGGAGGCTGTCCCTCCCTCTGAATTTGCCAATCACAAAAAGGAAATGTTTGCTTACTGAACTAGAATGGGATCTCAGGGGCGGGGCTCACAGCTCCTCAGGGCAAAGAAATTAAGGGCCCTGCCCCCTGCTGTGTTGACTTAAGGCTGATTAGTAGTATTCTGTAATGTAAAGATAGTACGAATCATGGTTTTAATGGGGAATGTTATCTATCTTTATTGTTTAAATATGCACCTTTGTTGCTTGCTTAAAATTATTTAGCTAGTAAAATTTCTGTTTGGGTCTCTTAAAAAAATATGAATGTGTTGCTAATCTGAGGTATGTTAATTATTTACATGTCACCTAAAAATTAAGCCTAAGAGTTCTAACTAACTAAAAAGTATGGCTTTGGTGTAATGGATGGAGAAAGATAAAGAAAAATGTTAAAAGTTGAATGGATGATAGGCCAGTAAGCTGGGACAAGTAGAATAGGGAAACTGAGCAGAAATTTTGTCTTCCCTAAACCAAGGACACTTGGGAATGAAACTGGTTGGTTGTGCTGAAGGAGTTTGGTGCCTGTTGCTGCTGGTGGAGGAGGGGCTTATGTCCCCTTCCGGTACACGCCCTTGGGAGAGGCCTGGTCACTGATCTGCTGTGGGAGCTGCCAAATGGCTCAGCACAGCTTCGCCTGGGTGGAGAGACCTCCCCGATGGCCTTGTCCTTGGCAGTGCCAGGGCAGGAAGAATGGAAACTTTATACCCCAAGTCAAAGAGAACATAAATTAAAGAAAGAATTCTCGCTGTCCTCCAGGCCTGGCTAAGGACCACACCGCGGTGCTAATCAAGTTAAACAACAGAGGTGAGGCACAGATCTTTACCCCCGCCCTCAACAATGCAGGGCTTGAACACTTGCCCTCTCTGAGGGAGGTCTCCTGCCCCCATGGCTGCTTCCCGCTTCCCATGCCCAGCTCAGGTTGGGATCCAGGCAACATACAGCAACTTGGCCCACCTCAGGTCAGGACACAATTTGTGTTAGCTGTTGCAGGGTATAGAAACTTCATGGAAGCAAGGGACAACTGCATAATTGATTTTATTCAAGTTCTTGCAGGCTTTGCAGCCTGCCCTGAGGACAGTCTAGGAGCACGGAGCACTTCCGGGAGGTCCTGCCTTCTGGTCTGATGACTCTGTTTGGATGGGGGCCACCCAGGGACTGGCTCCTGCCCAGAAGGGACCACGTGCTGTTGTCCTGGCCACCTCCACGGCTCTTGGGGTTGCAGGACTGAGTGCCTGGGTCCGCCGCTCCTGAGTGAGGGCAGCCTAGCCTGAGTAGAAGGTCACTGGTGACAGGGCTGCGTGCGCCCACCTCTGGGGCCACCCTCGTGGATGGCAGGAACCTGCAGACAGACTTGGCTGTGGTCAGAAAGGAGCTGGGAGTATGTCCTCAGCGGGATGTCCTGTTGGACAGGCTCACTGTCCTGGGTCACCTGCTGCTCTTCACATCCATCAAGTCACTGCAGCGGACCTGGGCGGGGCGCCGGCAGCAGATTGACAAGACTCTCTGGGATGTGGGGCTGATGCAACCAGCCAGCCCGTGCCCTTTCCGGGGGCCTGCGGAGGAGGCTGTCCCACGGTGCCACTTTCCTCAGCACGTTCAAGACCGTGGTGGTGGATGAGCCCACTAGTGGGGTGGACCCCTCCTCCCAGCACAGCATCTTGGACGTCCTCCTCCAGTACAGAGAAGGCTGGATGATCATCCTCACAACCCACCACCTGGACGAGGCAGAGGTACTGAGTGACCACATGGCCATCCCGCAGCAGGGTCAGCTCCGTTACTGTGGCCCCTCTTCAGCCTGACTGAGGCCTACAGCCAAGGCCTCTGCCTGACACGAAGGAGCTTTCCACTCTGGAGTTGGACAGCCTGCAGGATGCAGCTTGCACCACGGCCCTGATGCAGACCTACGTCCCACAAGTGTTTCTCAGGGACCACAGCGAACGCTGACCAAGCTGACTTCAAGGGGCTCTTTCAGGCGCTGGAGCAGAACCGGCACCTCCTGTGCCTGGTGGGTTGTGGGGTCGCAGATACCACCTTGGAGGAGGTGTTTCTGATGCCTTCTACGAGACCCCAGAGAGCAGTTGGACGTGGTCCCAGGAACGGGGTTGGAGGCACAGAGGCCGAGGCCTCTGGCGTCCACTCTTGCTCCTGTGACAGTGCCCTTGCCAGCACCCTCATGCAGGTGGCTGCCCTACTGACCCAGCGGCTGTGCTGCACACACTGCTCACTCTGTGACCTGCTGCTGCCCGTCCTCTTCATGACCTTGGTGATGGGCCTGTTCATGGTGAAGCCTCTGGCCACTGACTACCCTGCCCTCCCACTCATGCCTGGCTGGCACGGGAAAGTCAAGACTTCCTTCTTCAGCAGTGACAATGAAGGCATCGACCTGACCCGCATGTTTCTGCGCGAGTTCAGAGCCGGGGAGCAGCTCTGCACCAGCCTAGCCCCAGGCCTGATGAACACCTCCTGTTGGCACCCAGAGCCCTCATCTCACCCAGAAGCCCTGGGTTCCTGTGGCTGCCTGCACCTGCGGAGCTGCCCCAACACCCCAGTGCCCAGGGCCCCCCCTCCTTGACTGACCTTCGGGGCCACATACTTCTGAACCTGTCAGTCCTCTGCCCAGAGGAGTACCTTTTGGAGCCCGGGGAGAGCCCCAGGCTGGGGGCTGGTCTTTCAGAGGGTGAGGCCAGGATCCTGCTCAGGATGTGAACTCAGACCTGTCAAGGCCAGAGGACCTGGCAGGGGTGTGGGAGGCCCCTGCTACGGAAAGAACCCTCTTCCTCCTATGCAGGACGTGGAGAAGGGAGCTCTGCCCCATGCAGCAAGGACATCTGCTTGACAGGAGTAGTCATAACTACTCTTTGTCCTAGTGGTTATCAGCCTGTAGTATGTTATGACTCTACTACCAAATGCACGTGGAGGGGGGAATTGTATTAGACGAAAAGTAATTGAACCTGTCATGGCCAATGTATAGCTAACTAACATGGCTCCACAAGGCTAGAGAAGCTTGTGGGACAAGCGGGGAGGGATGAGGAGGAAGCTGGTTTTGCAAGGAATGTTAGGCCATAAAACCGAACAAAGCTCTGTCCTGTGGTGGGGCAGGGGGCTTTATTTTGAGCCCGGAACCTAAGAACACCTGGGGGAAGGGTAGATGAACAGAGTACTCCCTTTAGGGCCTTGGGGGGGAGGGAGTATATTTGCAAATCAATGAACTTGGAGGGGCAGTTATAAGGCAAGGTTCTTGCGTGCTACCCCCACTCTGGATTTGGGATACAAACCCCAGAGTTTGCACGTGTCATTAAAACTGTGATTTCTCCACTTCTTCAAAGCGTCGCTTAGTTTTTTGGTCTTTCTGCAACACATTAAGGTGGTGAAATGGGGGACACAAAATGCCTTGGCAAATCTCTAAAAAGAAATACTTTGGGCTTTTTAAGTTTCAGTATTTTTATACCCTTAAGGTAAGTGATACTAAAGTCTCAGAGTCTCAAGCTAATTTGAGCTGGTTGTACAGATTTGAAAATGGCTTCATGGTCCTGCTCCCTAGTATCTATGCCTTTGTGTAGTCACCTCCCCACCAGGGAAAAAATATCCAAAATCCAAAGGCTAGTAATTCACAATTCACAAAGGAATGAGTGTAAATGGTCACTAAGTGTAAATAAATATTTAATACAGAATCAAAATAAGATGTCAATGTCCAAAACCAAATTATCTTCATAAAATAAAATGTCAACAAAGCTGACAGTTAAAAAATGACAACATATTATGCTAATTAAGGTGCAGTGAGACAGGAATTATAGCCTATGATGGAAATGTATATTATTAATATTTTTAAAGCACTTTGATAATAACAATTAAGAAATTTAATAGAATTTATATCTTTTGCTCAAATAACTCTACTTTTAGGAATCTATTCTAAAGAAATCTGAAAAATTGCCATGGAATTATGTAAAGGTTCTACATGACAGCATTGTTTAAACTAGTTAAAAATAGAAAAAAGATTAATGCCTAATAGTAGTAAGTTAGCTTAAAATAGACACATGATTTATAATGTGTATGTTACACAATATTAAACATTAAACATCTTTAATAATGTGAAAGTATATATGCAATATTCATTAAAAATGATATAAAATGGAATATGCTCATTTATTCATTAAAATTATTTATTGAGTGTAAGTGCCTACTATTTGTTAGGCATTGTGTTAAATCCTGAGTATATATAATCCTAATTTTGTTATATATCTTTACAGGAGGAAATAGCACCATAATTACCATTGATTGTTCTGAGTTGTGGGATTATTATATTTTTATTAATTGCCTTATATTTCTCTGTACTTCCCAAAATTTCTCTAGGTATATATGAAGCAATAAATGAACAGCTTTTAAATTTTTATTTTTTGAAGTATATCCACTGGAGTTCTGCCCAAAGATTAGGCTGCCTCAAGGTCCTCCACAAGGCAGGAGATTTGGTAACACAAATCATCTCCTGGTTTATCACTGGTTAATGGGCTGTGGGAATGGGGGGTAGTTAAAAACAAGTAAGAGAGGCTTACATTTTTGGATGCTGTTCAAGACTGCAAGGGTTGCATAAGGAGAGCTTTTTAAAGAGCACAGCGTGGCTTCCTGCTGAGATTCAGCAGGGCTGCATGTATGTTGAAGCTCCCTGAGAGCCTGGCTGCCTAGCAACGACCACATAAAGTCATCTTTCTCTCCTTAAAAAAAAAATTCCAGGCTCTGCATGACTTAAATGAAGATGTTCTAGTTCACTGGAGCTCAGAGAGCAATTACTTGTAGCTGTCTTTGGCATTTGTGCCAGGCACATCAGAAAATAAAATGAAGATGCTGTGCACGCCCTGTGTTCATGTCCAACACGTGGAAAAGAACAGCTGTTCTCCCAAGGCCTGGCTCCTTCTTTCCTGCAGACTGAAACTCTCTTAGTGAGAAAGTCTGAGTAGCAGGTTTTGGACTTGGTGGGCCTGGGGAATCTTCCATTTTGAATGGAAAGAGTGGGGAAAGGTGAGAGCACACTAGAGGGAATTGGGGTTCCCTAAAGGACCCTTCCGCTCCAGGAGCATTTCCCTGCCACCTAGATAAACTTTCTAAAAGCTAGATGAAATAAGGCCTTCTTCAGTTGTGCCATCCCTCTTGTCCATGTCATATAGAAATTAGCAATGACACTAGAAACTTCCCTGTTCCTAAAATCTTGCTCTACTGTCCACATTCCCAGAAATGTTGTATTTTAAAGCTCTTCACTCCTAGATGACCTTGGTTAACCCCTTTCTCCAATGGCCAATGCACTTCTCCCCGTGTCACTCAGCTCTCCAGACCTTTCATATGGGGACTTCACTCCTGCCAGTCACCCTCAGAATAGCCCTGAGATCATGAAGCCATCTTTTCTAGCTCTGACCAAAGTAGCCTATGCAATAGGGTAGTTAAAAATAGCAACAGTGACGGCAAGGGAGAGGAAATGGCCTGTGTGACAAAACGGCCCTCCTCTTTCTCTTGCGAGGGGAAGGCATTAGTGATTTTACATGGCAGCACTATTACAGGTAAAATTAAAATCCATTTTAATTAGTGATTGCCTATTAATTGTAAATGCACTAGTCTATAAGGGGTATATGAAAAGGAATATGATGCCCTGTTCCCCAAATTGCTTAAAGGCTAATGGGAAAGACTTGCTACTAAACAAGTAATACTAAGGAAAAAGGAAGGAGGGGTGGAGGAGTGTTAATGCAAGCTGTCACCTGGGGGGACCAGCTCTGTGTCTCAGACAGGAATGCTGACGTCATGGCAGAGAAGAATGCGGTGATATAGTTGCATGAAATGTTCCCCCTGGATTTGGGGGTGGAAGAACTGGGGACAGCAAATCTGAAAACTAGAAATAAAATTCTTCAGGGGCCAGATATGGATGGCATTAAACATAATCATAGGAATTCTCTTAAGTGAAGCCTGAGGAACCTGGAGGAGGGCAAGAAATCCTGCCGAGTGGAGGAAGCTGGAGGGCTGAAGAAGCAGGTGACTTCCTTAACTGGAATGACCCAAAGGACCGGCCTGTGGAGCAGGAAGGAGAGGAAAGGTCCACACAGGGAGGCTGACTAGGGAGTGACCCTAGAGATAGCAGGCAATACCAGTGCTTGTTGGAGGGCAACCTAAGAGAGGTCGCTGACATTTACTCAGCAACTTCTGGGTACCAGCCACTGTGCTATTGCCAAGAACTAGGAAAGGTCTGAGGTTTTACTCTAACAGGTTAATCTGCAAGTTACATGTATGCTGGTAGAAGACATGAAACTTCTGGGGTAGAGACAACATGGTCAGTGACATGAGCATCTGCATATCTGCACCACTTTCCTTTGCTCAAGCCCCATGGGAGTAATGCAGATGGGACCAAGCAGATGCCTGTGCTTACGGTAGGTTTCATCATAGGGGAGGAACCTGGGCTTAAGGGAACCTGTATCCATTTTTAATAGTATTAGCGATTTAAAGATATAGCATGTGACTAACATTTGCAAAATGCAGGCTCATAGAAATCCTCCTCATCTGCGTTACCATGCTCCCAAGCCTATACTCCACTAGGGTCATGCAGAAGGTTCTTCTAAAGAGGTTTTCTCAATGAAGTGGGATTTTTGAACTGGAACACGTGATGTTTCCCTGGACAAGGTGGTCCCGGGCTCTTTGTCCATGGGAGTTAAAGAATGAATCCACGGACGAAAGACAGCATGGCAAAGGTGGAAATTTATTGAAGAACAAGTACAGACTCCCATGTGGGGAGGGGGAAAGAGTCCACTGAGTCCCTTTTTCCTACGGTTTATGAAGGCTGTAGATCTTTATGCCTTGATATCCTCTCTGGTCACTATTCTCTTAGACTGGTTACTATAGTAACTTGGGGGCTCAAAGATTGAATCTCACATGGGACCTGTGAGGCTTTCCTCCCCTACCCCTCCTTCCTTACTGTTTTCCTATCCTCTTTGGGCTTTCTTCTTCTCCTTCTGGATGAAGGGCTTCCTTCCCTTTATTTTGTAAATATAGACCTTCTGCTGTTCCCAGCTCCCTCATTCTATGGAAATATACCTGTTGCAGCTTTTCAGCTTCCCCTGTTCTATGGAAATATACCTTTTGCTGCTCTGCAGCCCTATGCTTCCTCCATGGTCCCCTTAATTTCTAAAATTTCCTAAACCTGTCTTTTTCACCCCCCAAAATTCCTGTTTCATCAACTAATCTTCTAGAGTATTTATTTTTTTCAGACTTTTTATAAATTGAGGTTATAACTGACATGTAATATTACATTAGTTTCAGGTGTGCAATATAATAATTTGATATATAGCAAAATGATCACCACAATAAGTCTAGCTAACATCATCAGCATACATAGTTACAATTTTTTTTAATGGGCAGTAAGCATTTGAAAGGAGACATTTTTCACAGGCAGCTTGCTGTATACATACCCTTTAAAAGACAGGCCAGAACTAAGGGTAGTCAATGCCTCTAAGTGCAAGATGTATAGACATGCAAGAGCCCTATGGAGAATTGTCTCCAAAAAGCTATGTCCTTAATGTCTGTAGTTGTGCTTAAGTCTATAGGCTGACATTTAAAGGTCTGAACTACTATAGGTACTGAGGATTCTTTCAAGTGGAAGTTCAGAATTAAAAAAAAATAGAACTTTATAAAATGTCTAGGATGTTTGTAATTTTCCTCACATTTCTTAATTTTGTGCATCTTCTACCCCCACCACCAGGGGATGATCAGTAACAGTTAGATAAAAGGATTTTAGCAAGGAGAAAGAGAACTGGAAAGATGGCTAGTGTCTTCTACCAGCATCTATGAAACAGGCTGGGGTTATCAGCATTCTGACAGGGCATCCATTTCCCTGTCTCTCAGGTGGCTTCATGGCAGACTCACTACCCTGGGCTCTGCATGGCTTGGCAGCCTCTGTTTCAGTTCAGGTCCTGCCTCCCTCCAGCACTTGGAAAGAGAGCAAGTAATTATGCCCAGAGATCCAGCCTCAAGCTATTGCTACGTGTGGATACTGCTTGGACAGGCAGTTTTCTGGATCGTATACAACAATGTGTTTAAGAAAGAATTAATCTGGGCAGAAATGACAGTGCTAATATTAAACTACTTTAACATTAATCCCACCTCTCTCTTGCACTCAAAAGGTTTCTAGAAAGATTCATGTGATTTGTAAGACTCCATCTTAGCCCTTTCAGAAGAGCTAATGTTAATTTCCAAAACATCAAACTCCAATATTAATTTCTTGTTGTTTTGTGGCAGTAATTCTTAATTAGAACAAACAAATTGTTCTGCTTTGCTGAGCTTCCAGTTTCTTTTTTCTTTCACTTAAAAACAATGTCCTGCTTAGAACATTATCCATCAGCTAGTAGACCAGGAGTTAATTTTATTTGGGAAAGTGACAGGATCTAAAGCTGTAGACTTCTTTACTACTGGTAGTTAGCTCTTAGCAAGGAAACACTGGTTAGAGAAAACTGCAAACAACTGACTTCACCTGTAATTTGTACTTCTCTCTTTAAAATTAACTTATTCTCTGTCTAAATTTTGGAACTTAACACTCCCCTTAACAATAAAGGACAAGGATGTTCCTTTCATAACTTTAGCATTCATGTATTTCATAGTAGATACTAGGACCTCAAAAACTATCTAATGAATGAAAAAGAATGAATGAATTGATAAATGAATTTTGCTTAGTTGTTCTTGTTTTTATCATCTCCATCTCTCTTTACCTAATTGCAAATATATCATAAAAAACAATTTCCTAAGTTACTAGGCCAACCATTCTGAGATGCAGCACTTAGAATTTTCCTGGTAGATTTGTGAGCAAAACCAGTTTCTTCATTCTGAGTTTCTCAGTCTTAAACTTTGCTGCTGGGAGTGTATGGTTGACACTACTAATCTGTTTTAAGACTGTTGGGTAATAATTATAAGGGCTACCACTTAAAAATATTAGTACCAGACCATATGTGCCAGATCCTGTGCTAACCATTTTACATGTATTAACTTACCTAATTTTCATAAGCTCTAGAACATAAGTGCTCTTATTTTTTCTTTTCTAATCTTAAGAGACAAAAATGTTAAATTACTGGGCAGTAAGCGAACAAGTCCTGCATTCTCATTCATTGTCTCTCTCTCTCTCTCTCTTTCTTTCTCTCTCTCTCTCTCTCTCTCTCTCTCTCTCTCTCACACACACACACACACACACACACACACACACCTACCTCTAAAGTTTAAGTTCTTGCTCATTGTGCTATATCCATCGCTGTAACAAGGGAAAGCACAGGTTCAAAGAACATAATGTGCATATGAGGAGGAAAACTGGTTTTTCAAGGAATGTTAGGCCATTAAACCAAACAAAACCCTGTCCTGTGGTGGGGCAGGGGGATTTGTTTTGAGCCCTGAACCTGGGCACACCTGGGGGAAGGGTAGATGAAAAGAATTCTCCCTTCAGGGCCTTGCGGGGAGGGAGTATATTTGCAAATAAATGAACTTGAGGGGCAGTTATAAAGCAAGGTTCTCGTATGCTACCCCCACTCTGATTTGGATTTGGATCAATCCCTGAGTCTGTGCGTGTTATTAAAACTGTGATTTCTCCACCTCTTCAAAGTGTCGCTTAGTTTTTTTGGTCTTTCTGCAACACATACAAAGTATATGTTGTATGTAATCACCAACCAAAAGACCTACATGTTCAATATAATTATTTAATAGCACTTATGGCCATTGGCCAAGCCATTTATTCTCTTTTGTCTTAATTTCCATTCTGACTCATGGTCCTAATCATATTTTTAAAATGAACATAATTCTGCCCTATAAAACTCAATGATATGCTAACTCAAACTCTGAGTTCTTCAGGGTGAATCACTAACTTGTCTAACCCTAAAAACTATATCTTCCCAAAGGATTGCCAAACCCCATTACCAAGGATATCTTGTAGTTTAAAGCCATTATTGATTAATTCTAGAAAATATTCCAGAAATTTAAACCAAGATTCCCTAGAAGAACATGAACCAATGCTACATCTCTAAAGGGTATTATAAATTTTAATATGGAATGTTTCAAAATTGCATTCTTACTTGCTCCCATACCAAATAAGAAGTTCAGATGAATTTCCAGGTGTCATATAAGGAAAGCCTTAAGAAAACCCCTGCAGAAGTGTTTTTCTCTTCCTCAGCATCACGTAACTTTAAAGCTATTTTGACTTTAGTCACATGGGACTGGATAGATTCTAATCCATCTTCTAGCTGGTGTTCTTCCTCTGGTGTCAGCTCTCACCTTATATTGTTTTTAGACATTTAGATTTCTATTTCCTCAGTTCTTTTTCTAGCAAGTCTCGTTTGACCTCCAAGAATAGGAACTATTCAGTTTTCCATTTGCTTCTAGGCTCATCATTCTGATAGCTTGGTCTTACGGATCAGCTCCATCAAAGACAACCACAGGTTTTCCATCTTTCTTGTCAGAATGATATAAACTTAACAGAAATTTTAACTTTTCTTTATCTAGGCCAGAAAACCAAATGCCAAGATCTTTCTCCCTATAGAATTCACATTTAACTGCAGTGGCTCATGCCTGCAGCTCACATTCTGAGGTGCTGGGAGTTAGCACCTCACCATATGAATCTGAGTGAACACAAATCAACCTGTACCAGCGCAAGTCAGGGTATTCAGGTCAATTAGAACTTGATTCTTTGAGACTAACATATACAATCTAGAAGCTTGTTACTGTAATTAATTTATCTGGTAAAAGGGATGTGACTTTTACCCTCTTTCAAAGATTTCTTCACCCATCCTCTATTGAAAAGCCTTCCATGAATAAGTAAAAGCCATTTTATTACTACTTTCCCCAAACTCCAATTTTTGGACCCAACACACAAACATAGCAGGCATGGGGTTTAAAGAAGTGTCCAAATTGTCTCATCTTTCATGGCCCGACTCAATCATTGCTTCTACTGTGAACCCACTCAGATTTCATCTGGGTTAAAGGACCATTCCTCTTCTCTGAACTCCAATGACACTTTATCAGTGCCTCTCATGGAGTTTATCTTATTTAGGTTTCTGTGCTTCCATAGCTCAGGGATAAACCCAAAACACTTCCACCTTGTGTGCCTCACCACCTTGAGGCCAATGTTTTTATTTAGCTTCACATCGTCTGACACATTGTGCACATCAATGCATGATGAATATAGTTTATTGCTAATTCCTTTTTGAAACTTTGGGATCTTATGGACCTGGGATGCCCTTTGTAAGGTCATTACTATGTGTGTTTTTTTCCTTGTTGTTTTTTTTTGTTTGTTTGCTTTTCTTTTTTGGTTAATCCTCACCTAAGGGTATTTTCCCATTGATTTTTAGACAGAGTTGAAGGAACCAGGAGAGACACAAAGAGAGAGATACATCAATTGGTTGCCTCCTGCATGCGGGCCTGAGCTAGGGTTGGGGATCCAGCCTGCAACCAAGGGACATGCCCTGACCAGAATCAAATCCGAGACCCCTCAGTCCGTGGGTGAAGTCTATCCTCTGAGGCAAACCTGCCAGGGCTGGTTTTTTTGTTTGCTTCTTTCTTTTTAAGTCCAGATAACTCCTTTTCTGGAGTATTGGCTCTTGGAGGAGAAACTACAGTATTCTAGAAGGCGCTAAGCAACAGATCCTATAAAAAGATTATTTGATGACAGAAGAGACCTTCAAAGGGTCCACCCTTTGAGGAGATAGGATCATTGAAACAGAAGGAAGCAGATACAGTGTCACACAATTTTCACCAAATCACAATAGTTTTCTACAGATATCACAGGGAATTCTGTTCTTTGACAAAGAAAAAAGCAAACCTAGAAGAACTATAAGACACTGTACCCATTTTGTTTCTTCTGAGTCACAGTGATTTTCAATCTGGAGGTGAAAGACATCCGTCAAGGACAGAGTATAGAAAAGAAAATTCCTGCAAAGGCCTCCATGATCAATATGCATTCCAAGTAATTGCTGACAACAGTGCAGGCTGAACAGAAGAGAGATACCACCTCACACATATGCATGTTGCCATTTTTCAATGGGCAGATAAATACACTGTTATGACTAACAGAACTAAAAGTCCTTTTAAAACTCTTACTGAACTATTGGTGGACTTTTGTCATATTTTTGCTAACTGCCTGATACTGGTAGTCAGTATTCTGAAGAGCTCTTGAAAGTAAAGTTGAAAAGGGGACCCTTTTAAATGAAAAGTTTTAGAGCTAACTACTCTTGATATAAAAGCTTGTCCTTCATAGAAAAATTGAAATTTCTGCTCCACAATTGGAGAGCAGCATCTAGTAAAACCTTGAAGGTTTTGTTTTTGGTTTTGTTTTGAGAACACTTTGTTTTAGTGTAATTTTTTCGGATGGCTCTAGGGTAGGGCTGGGAGCCAACATTTTGTTGATCTTTCAGCCAGCGAGGAGAAACCCCAGGATTCCTCTACAGGACACATGAGGACTAGTACAGAGTGCAGACAAAACAGGATATTACTTTCTGAATTAGTTGCATGCGAGAATTTCCCAAAGGGCTCTCATGTTGCTTTTCCTAAATAATCTGCATGACAAAGTGGCCCCAAACCTACCCCATAACCCCTTGGCATGTTAGTGTAAATGGGTATTGTCAAGAATGAAGTGATCACAAAGATAAAGGATTTAACAAAAAAAGGAGAAGGTACTGGAAGAAGCAATAAGGTAGGTACATATTTTTGAAAGGTATTGTGACCATGGCTTTGAGGGGAAAGATGGACATTCATAGACATTTACAAAGAGACAGCCCTCTGTTCTAATAGAAGAGGAGTATGATTAGCTCAAGAAAGAGGGAAATGAATCACCCCTGGGTCTCAAATGGGTTGTTAGTATGTTTGGCACCAGCTTTACCTTCCTCATCATGTTGGCTTGGACTAATCTATATGAATTCTCTGAACATATCCTACAAGAGGGTTAGGTGAGGGGTAGTGGGCACCAGCCTAGGCTAATTTGCACCAGTATCTCTTTCCAAGCAAACATCTAGAAAAGAATAATGGCTTTATCCCTTTGAACTTCTCCCTTACAGGATTCTAGATCCTTGACCTCTATCTAAGCCAGGAAGGGCTGTGAAGGAACCAGTTGCAATTCAGATGCCTTCCCACTGACTGCAGGACAGAGTTCAGTTCCCTCTAGCCCCAAACTACATTTGTAGCTCTTGTCTCTTCCCAGCCTTGTCTGCAACTCAGGCCACAGTCATAATTTTCATGTAATTCACTGAACCCTCTTGGCTTGTTGACAAGCCTTTGAGGATGTGGTCCTGTCTGAAATGTCCTTCTCCAGATGACAATTTTAATGTTCTTGAAGAGAAACCTTTCTAAGAAGCCAACCCCAATTCCTCAGGCAAGCAAAATGCTGACCACACAGTAAGTAATCAATAAATTATAGGTGTTGCTATTGTAGGCAATTAGCCCTTCCCATTTCTGGAGTCCCATGGTCCTTTGTCCATGACTGTCAGAGTTCCCAGGGGCTATTGTTATGTTTATCTCCCTTCCTCAGTAATCTGTTTTATACATCTAGTACTCAGCACAGTAACTGGCACACAATTTATTGAATGAATCTGGAACCTGGAAGAGCCATTGAGGAATACATGAAGAAGATGAGGTATAACAATGGGGAGGGGTGAAGACTGAGGAACAGAGTTCCTAGCCCTTCTGAGTGGGGCTGCATGTATTCTACCCTGGGCAATTACTGCTATTTTTAAAATTTAGGTTTTTTCAAAGAAATGAAGCTATAAATCTGAATTTTTATGTGTAAACTCTGAATTTTTAAAATCATTGTGTGGTCCAAGTGAAACATGCCTGAGGGCTGCCAGCTTCCATCTCATTTTAGAGATTGGAGGCTGTGAATGAGTATTGACTAGTCTCAGATGACTCCCCACTTCTCCCAGAGCCAGGTGGCCCCTGACAGTCTTTTTGCCAACATCAGGAATAGGAGAACTACCCTCTCCACTCTCCAGAGCTCATCACAATCTTCCATTTCCAGTGTCTCTGTAGATTTTCAATCTGCTGACAAGCTGCCTAGCCACAGAATTTTCTGCCCATGTTAAGGATTGACTATTAATGTAATTCAGATGTCAGGCTTGGCATCTGTCAAGTGGGCATGTCTGTCTGGGAGTCTTGGACAACAACACTTCTGAAGAGGAAATGAGGACAGATGGCTGCTGATTAGAAGGGAAGGGTCAACCCCATCTTCAAATGGGAAAAGGAGACCTGGTTGGTAATCAGGAGACTTAGTTTTCAGTTCTGATAGTACAGTATTCCTCCTTATCCATATTGGATACATTCTAAGACCCCCAGTGAATTCCTGAAACTATGACCGTACCAAATCCTATATATAGTGCATTTTTCCTATATATACATACCTATGATAAAGTTTATTACAAATTAGTCACAGTAAGAGATTAACAACATCTAATAATGAAATAAAACAATGATAGTAATATACTATAATAAAGTGAATGGCTTTGGGGCCATTATTAGGTAAAATAAGGGTTATTTGAACACAAGTACTGCAGTACTGTGACAATTGATTTGCTAACTGAGGCAGCTACTAAGTGACAGCATCTACAGCCTGGATATGCTGGACAAAGGGATGATTCAAGTCCTGGGTGGGAGCAGGGAGATGGCATGAGTTTTCATCATGTTACTCAGCATGGCACACAACTAAAAAATTATGAATTGTTTATTGCTGGAATTTTCCATTTTGAACCTAGCTTTCCATGGATAACGGAAACTGTGGAATGTGGGACCATGGATAAGGTGGACTAGAGTCTTTGGATTTGTCAGGGTGATCATAGGCTCTTTGTCTCTTTCTCAGTCATTCTTCACAACAAATCTAAAAGGCAGATATTTTTATCCTTAATCCTTTGATAACAATACAAAGCTTGGAGAGATAATTTACCAAGTAGACAGTACTGGTTTGGGAACTGAACCTTGGTGGTCTATATACATCTAAAGTCTTTGTTCTTGTTCTCTCCTCCACAATGTTCCTGGCATGAGATAGGGTTTAACCTGAGATGGGGATGGAGAAAGGTATCTCCCTCTCTTTCCTCTCTTATCTGTAGGATTTGGTGACAATGTAGTGATTGGGCATTCATCTTCCCTGGTTTCCTGATACCACAGTCCCAGCAGCTCTAACAGGTGAGGAGGAGAGATCACAATCTTCTATGACAAAGATGCTTCTTCATTTTTATTCAGCCCAGCCCTTCATAGTTCTCTTTCTTGGAGCACTTTATATCTGTGGTAACCAGTGTTCCATGGACCACTCTTTGTGAAATGTTCCATTTAACTCAGCCCAGGGTGGTCCCTTATGGAAAACAAGGCCTAAGAATCGTCTGGACCAAGGAGAACACTTAAATAACAAAACTGATAACAGACCAGGAGAAGGCTCAAGTCAGGAGAATGCTATATAATAAAAGCCTAATATGCTAAGTGTCTGGTCGTCTGGTCAGCCATTCAATCAATCAAGGTATAATATGCTAATGAAATGTTATGGCCACTTAACCTCTTGCTATGACATGCACTGACTACCAGGGGACAGACGCTCTGACCAGCAGGTTAGCTTACTGCTGGGGTCTGGACAATCAGGACTAAGCAGGATGAACTGGACATGCCCTGGAGCCCTCCCAAGGTTCCTCCCCAGCTGGCTAACTTCCCACATCCCTCTCTGGCCTTGATCATGCACCAGTGTGGTCCTTCCACCTGGCCTGTACCCTCTGGCAATCCGGGGCCTCTCGGGGGATGTCAGAGAGCCAGTTTCAGCCTGACAGTGGAACGACTAGTTGCTATGATGTGCACAGACCACCAGGGGGCAGATGCTCAATGCAGGAGCTGCCTTCTGGTGATCAGTGGACTCCCACAGGGGAAGCGCCACTCAGCCAGAAGCCGGGCTCATGGCTGGCAAGCTCGGCAGCGGTGGTGGGAGCCTCTCTCACCTACATAGTAGTTGGATATCCCCTGAGAGCTCCCAGACTGCAAGAGGGCACAGGCCGGGCTGAGGGATCCTCCACCACAGAGTGCATAATTTTCGTGCACCAGGCCTCTAGTTTGACTATAAGAAAACCCAGAGGGACAGGTTTCTGATAATAGACTTGGACTTCCTGAAAACCACAGTTAATGTTGTGGAAAGGGTGCTAAAAAGAGAATGTTCAAGAAAGCACATTGATTGTGAGAAAGTTTGTCAACTCCAGGAATGTCTCTCCATGGGATGCTGGGAAGGGAGAGGCTGGGACTCATTTCTCTCTGCAGAGAATTAAACAGAATAGCTTTCTCTTGGCAAGGCTCACATGTGGATGTTTCTTGAGTCAGAGGATAGATTTGATTATCTCATAATCCTTAGAAATCATCTATAGTAGCTATAGTTTAAAAACTACTTTTGAAAACTGAGGGCCAGTGAACTAAGGGGACCATGCAGATGTCCACGCAAGTTGATTGCAGATCTCATCCCTGCAGCCTCATCTGCCATAACACCCTTTCCTTTTGAGTCTTTTAAACAGATTCAAAGGACCAGTGATCGTAGCAGGCTGCTTCTTGGTGCAGTCAAGCACACACAAGATGTGTGATGACTACAAATGGTCAGCCCCACTGGAGAGCACGACTAGGGAAAAGACTTACCCCAAATAAACAAAATACAATGTAACTTGGGATTCCTAAATGTCATGGCAAGGGAAATTCCAACTCCTTGTAACTTTATGAGGTGTCATAATTAAAAATAAATATGCAAGCCTGAGCACCCACCCCTAGGTAAAGATTTCACGGTCTTTAGTGCTGTGACAGGCCATTAGTTAGGGTAATTAGGCCCTGCCTGCATCTCTCCTGGGCTTTTCCTTCTCAGGCAGGGCAGGTGGTGGCTAGAAGAGGTGGTAAGATTCTCAGCTCTGAGACACATTCATATGGGGAGGGAAGAGTGGGTGTCTCCTTGGCACTAATGAGAGAGGGTCCCTGGACCAGCTCCAGGTGCTTTAGGCTGTAGTCAGCAAGCCTCACTAGTTCCATTGACAGGCAATGAGTCATCCTTCTAGCTAGAATGAGGCTCATTACTCAAAAAAAGGTGCCAGAGTGGCACTTGGCATGGTTGGGAATAAATATATCTGAGTCTTGTCAGCAGTGCCATCTCAACTCCTACTCCAAAAAATGTCAACTACTTCCCACCGGACTATTGCCAGAAAGGACTATATGGTGGGAATTAGAGGGGGACTTGGCTTAGCTCTGAGGAAAGAAGTGGAGGTGATAATGATAATGCCCGTTCTGCAGGGCAGTGAGGCCGAGAGACAATAGAAAGGAGAGTGTCCAGCAGAGTGCCTGGCCCAGTGCAGGGCGTGCAAAGAGCAGCCCATTTAAATAATAACTATAGGTCTTTGAAGCTTAGGTGGGTTTGGGGTTTTGTCAGCACATGGATTTAGACAACTTACTCTACCTTCACTTTCCTCACCTGTGAAACAAGCAGAGTAATAACACTTACTATGTGTCTTGAGGACTGTTGAGAAGGTCAACAATAATACACACATTTCCCGGCACAGCCTCTGCACATCGCCAGTGTTAAATCCTGATGATTTCTAAGCTGAATACTTAGCCATAAGCAGAATTCACTGGAATAGCCAGATGACACTGTTCTGCCTTACCCTTTCCTTCTGCCTCACCTTGAATATGCTCTCTCAGGTTAGGTCCAGCAGGTACACCTTTGTGCATGAAAAAGAGAATGATACTAGCTAGTACCCACTCAATACTATCATGTGCCACATTCTGTCCTGATATTTGTATTTGCAAGTCATTTGACCTTTACAACAACCCTATGAGGTTGTACAGATGATCAAGCTGAGGAACAGAGGAGCTTACAAGATCTCCCTGGCTGCTTCACATGTGCCACAAGGGGCTGTAGCAAGATCCACAGCCAGGAAGCTCTCCCCCAGAGCTGTTCCCCACCATGCCACTGCCTCTTGCAAGACACAGGTACTTCCCCTTCCACTCATTTTACTGCTAAGAATTTAATGGACAGACTCTCATGTAACTATAAGTGTACACTTGTGAATAGACCTTATAAAATAGTGGCTGATTTCTGTGTTTCAGATTTGCATGGTACCGCATTTTGTAGGTGAGACAACTGAGGCTCAGAGAGAAAGGTTGCTGGGTCTCGGTGTAGCCCCAGGGTGTGACACTGAGGCTCAGTGCCCGAAACTCCCTTTCCTGAGCAGTTAGTCCATTGCCTCCAGCTCATGTGTGTTGGGCCTGAATCAGTTCCCTGACTACCTGTGGGATCAAACTGCTCTTTTATTTTTACTTCAAGGTGTTTTAAAAATGATTCTGCTTCAAGGCAGCTAAAACTTTTTTACTTTTATTTTTTAACTAGAGGTTTGGTGCATGAAATTCATGCATGGAGAGGGAGTAGAGGGTGGGGGTGGGGTCCCTCAGCCCAACCTGCACCCTTTCCAATCTGGGACCCCTTGAGGGCAGTTGGACATTCCTTTCACAATCCAGGACTGCTGGTTCCTGACCTCTCCCCTGCCGATTGCCCCTAACTACTCCCCTGCCAACCTGATCAATGCCTAATTGCTCCTGTGCCAGCCTGATTGCCCCTAACTGCCCTCCCCCTGCCAGGATGGTCCCCCCCCAACTGTCCTCCCTGCAGACCTGGGTCCCCCACAACTGCACTCCCCTGCAGGCCTGGGTCCCTCCCAACTGCCCTTCCCTGCAGGCCTGAGTCCCCCCCAACTGCCCTCCTTGCTGGCTATCTTGTGGCAGCCATCTTTGACCACATGGGGGCAGCCATCTTGTGATGGTAAATTTGCATATTTCTCTTTTATTAGATAGGATAGTTCTTTATTGTTGCAAGTATTATATATGTCTCCCTTTTCCTCCCATTGACCTCCTCCAGTCTCCCCTCTACTTTTTCTCCTCCTAGCCTCAGGTCTTCAGCACCCTATTGTCTGTGTCCATGATTTATGCATATATTCATACAAGGTTTTTGATTGATTGCGTCCCACCCACTCACACTCCCCCACTTGCCCTCTGAGATTCCACACTCTGTTATATGCTCCCATGTCTCTGGATCCACTCCATTCATCAGTTTATTTTGTTACTTAGATTTCACATATGAGTATGATCATGTGTTACTTGTTTTTCTCTGACTGACTTATTTTACTTAGCATGATACTCTCCAGGTCCCTCCATACTGTCTCAAAGGGTAAGAGATTCTTCCCTTTTTTTGTTTCTTAAATATATATTTTATTGATTTTTCTACAGAGAGGCGGGAAGAGGGATAGAGAGCCAGAAACATTGATGAGAGAGAAACATCAGTCAGCTGCCTCCTGCATACTCCCTGCTGGGGATGTGCCCGCAACCAAGGTACATGCCCCCAACTGGCATCAAACCTAGGACCCCTGAGTCCACAGGCTGACACTTTAACCACTGAGCAAAACCAGCCAGGGCAAGAGATTCTTCCTTTTTACTGCTAAAACTTTTAGAAACACAGAGTGAGGCAAAAGTAGGTTTACATAGTTGTGAGTATGTGAAGCACAGAGTGTATTCTTGTATTATTATTTACTCATTATTGTATTATTTTCCATATGAATTACTGTAAACCTACTTTTGCCTCACCCTATAGCTTCCCTTCCTCTAATGGAATTAAATTAGCCAAAATTTATGTGTTTTTTTTTTCTGATAAAATACAAATAGTGCCATTATAGTAAAACTAGAGGCCTAGTGCATAAAATTCATGCACAGGGCGGGGGGGGGGGGCGGTTTCCCTCAGCCCAGCCTGCACCCTCTCCAATTCAAGACCCCTCGGGGATGTCCAACTAGGGCCTAAACCAGCAGTTGGACATCCTTCTCGCAATCTGGGACTGTTGGCTCCTAACCACTCACCTGCCTGCCTGCTTTATTGCCCTTAACTGCTCCCCCCTGCAAACCTGATCACCCCTAACTGCCTCTGCCTGCTGGCCTGATCACCCCCAACTGCCCCTGCCCCCGCTGGCCTGTTTGGCTCCAACTACCCCCCCTCCTGTCAGCCTGGTCGCCCCACACAGCATGCTGTTCGGTCATTTGGTCGCCCCTCACTAACCTTACTGCCAGCCAGGTCACTCCACACAGCCTGTTCAGTCATCTGTTCAGTTGTGATGGTCGCTTAGGCTTTTTTATAGATAGACACCTACAAACTCTGGTGTTTTAGCTAAGGATTCCTGGTTGTCAGTCACCTGCGTTAGGCTGGTGACACTAGAAGGTCCAGGCTGAATGGACTAGTAGCAAAAGCCATGGATCCTGTCATGCATGTGTGTTTATGGGACACATCTGGGAGCCAAGTGATCTCATCCCACACTGTTGATACCACCCTGCTTCCCTCCCACACTCTGGAGAGAGGCCACTTATTTCTTCCAAACTGCTCCAGCCAGCAAGGGGACTGGCACAAAATTCAGGGAAATATTTTAATTTGTTTTGAAAATTAAACATGTGATAAATCACAAGCTAATCAAAACTGTTGTCTAACACAAATTAGAGTACTCTCTATCTGGAGCCTTTTACTTAGTGCTTCTTCCTTATTAGACCAATATTTTCTGAGACTTATCTCCAATCTCAGAAACAAGCTAGAGTACTCACCATGACAAATGCGTTCCTAGAAAACCATATATCTAGGAGACTCTGCCATGTACAGTTCCAAATAGAGATGTGGTTACCTAGTGGAACTTCTTCATTTGAATAATGGGGCTGAGTAACAGGAGTGAGTGTTCAGCTTGCTTTTTAGAAATGTTGCCCTTTGAAAACCTACTCCATCTTAACTTGCTGGTAAGAAGCTACAACTCTGTGAGCCTCTTATCAGACAGTCTAGACTCAGTGTGGTGTCCTGGAGAGAGGGCAAGAGTTCAAGTTTCTCTGTCCTATAAACCAGCTGCATAACCTCAAACAAGAATCTCTGTCCTGGCACAGTGTGGCTCAGGCCCAAGCACAAAAGATCATGAGTTTGATTCCCTGTCAGGGCACATACCTAGATTGTGGTTTTATTCCCGGTCAGAGCACATGTGAGAGGTAATTGATCTCTCTCTCTCTCTCTCTCTCTCTCTCTACTCTGTAGGAAGAAACTGGGACAATAACATAGACTAACAGGGTTCACTGTTAGTATGAGATAAAATAAAGAAGAATAAAGAATGTTGTAAATTCACAATGCTAATCAATTGTTCAAAATTATGAGCTTCCATGTGAGGAAAACTGAAAAGGCTGAATCTTCTCTTGCCTGCAAATGATCACCCTTCCCAGCTGCCATGACTGTTTGGCATCCCCATAACACTAGTGCCTTGGGGTTAAGGTGAGTAAACCTGAGACTACCATACCGACAGGTAATGTATGTTTCTGCAAGTGAGACTCATTAAGACAAAGATCTCCTTCTAGATGTATTTGTCCCATTGCCTAACAACGATGGTCAAGTAACAGATTATTAAAATGACCCTCTTTCTGGCTTCAAAGGCCCTGAACAAAACACCAACTACCTCCAGATCCCCAAACAGAATGTTTAGACTGCTTAGGCGAGACTTTCAAAGACAGTGGCACAAAACTCATTTGGATCCACTTAGTCCACAGGCCATTTAGAGGGTTCAAGGTAGTGGCCAAGACAATAGAAGACATCTGTGTACAGAGATGGTAAAGCACTGTGGATTCTACCTCCTGTCCCCACTCTTCCTCTGAGAGGGGAGAAGGAGAGTGAGTCCTCTCTGTCTCTTCTTAAGCTAGAGAGGTGCTTTGAGAGAAGAACTCAAGCGCCTTAAAAGGTGCCTGCTATAACGGGACACAGGACTGCTGTGAAAGCTGTGGTTAGGTCACACCGAGGCCAAGGTGGACAGGAAAGGCTGCTCTGGGAGTTCTTCCACTCCCAGCAGAGTGAAGATGGGTCAGTGCTTCTTAGGAACAGGTTGAGCTCAACCTTGAACCTTTTTGAACCTGCAAGAGGTTTTCCTGAGGAACCATGGAACCCAAATAGGATCAGCTGAGGCCCAGGAAGGTGGCATGATAACATTGGGCTGAGAAGAGTAGTTTCTTACCTGCAGTGAGCCTCAGTTTCTTTGTCAGGGCATTTGCAATCCAAGGACCTCATTGGGACTGTTTCCAAGGAAGCCATAAAGTACCCTAGGGAGAAGCAGCTAGCAGGGCATCAGCCATCTCCCGGTTGATCTATGCAGGCAAGAGGAGGTTTCCTGTCCATCATCTTTTTTCTTCCTGAATCGCTTCTATCCAACTCCTAACTGTTGGCCCAGGGAACCCTGAGAGGAAGGTAGAGAAATAGGGGGGCCAGGTGCAGAGGGCGAGAAAGACCAGCTGTCCTTGTTCCTCTGGCAGGTTCCTGGCTGAAGCAGGCTGGAGCCAGAGAAAGAAACAGGTTTACACTGGGTGCGAATGTAAAATTATGTTCTTATGACTCAGGAATGGACATTTAAACTGTTAAAATGACTATTCCTGTGAATGAAAGTGACTTGAAGACATTGCCTGAGCATGATGAGAAAAGCTTTATGATTTGCAGGGTGTTTTTTTTGTTTTTAATATATAGAATGTTTTCACCTAAAAACATTTGAAATGTTTCTTGTTTATTGTACGATCAGAGAAAATGTTCTAAATGATACCAATTCTTACTACTGACCTACACGAGCAGCTTTAGGTGTTTGGTTTGGGTTTACTTCTCTCCATTTGTGCTCTAGCATCATACTGCCTGGTCCTATTCAAGAATGGACACTGTGGAGTCACAGAACCAGGATTCTGGAGTCTAATATTTCTTTAGCAGAAAAAAACAATCACTTATACTAGCCATTGCGGGGGAACCAATTTAGAACTTTTTTGAAAATAATATTAATAATACTATTAATGTCTTATAATTGGGTCAACTTTTGCTTTACGTATTTTAAGGTTAATAGTTGAAAAACATATTTTATATTATGTTTATTATTGTACAGTGTCCCTCCTTATTTACATTAAATGATGTTTTGTTAATTAAAGTTATTGAGTGTGTGAATTCTACTAAATTCCACTTTCAATTCTATTTGGTCTGGTTTTTGATGTGACTACACCAGATATTTTTGGCTTGTTTTGACTTTTTATTATTCCTTTGTTTTGAACCTCTCTGTGTAATTTTTCTTTAGTTTATTCTTTTGTAAAAAGTAAAGAACTTTGATTTTACATCTAATATAAGAACCTATATCTAATGCTGACTTCAGAACAAGGAAAATCATCAGGGATAAAGAGAAAGGCAGAGGGTAACTTTTCCAGGAAGATTACTGTCTTCAGCGTGCATGTATCTGACAACAGAACATCAACATGCTTACAGTTCAAACTGACAGAACTGCAGAACCAAACGGACAAATGTGTAGTCAGAGGCATCCATACGCCTCTATCAGTAATATGTACAGGGATGCGCAACAACAGGCTTACAGTTGTAAGTATGCAAAACAGTTTATTCTTGCATTATTGATTTATTATTGTATTATTTGTTTGTATTTCAACTGTAATACAGGAGTTAGAAAAATCAATAAAGATATATTTGTAGTAAATAGCACCATCAATCAACTGGATCTAATTAACATTTGTAGATTACTTCATTCAACAATAGCAAAATACACATTCTTCTTAAGTTCACATGGAATATTTAACAAGTTAGACTAAAATCTGAGCTATAAAAACAGAGTTTAACAGATTTAAAACAATAGAAAGCACGTGAAGTATGCACTCAGGCCACAACAAAGTTAAACTAGAAATCAATAACAGAAATATAACTGGCAAATTCCTAATAATTTATTGAGTTAAATTTATTTGACATAAAATTAATCATTTTTGAGGGAACAATTCAGTGGTACTTAGAACATCTACTTTATTGTGCAAACATCACTTCCGGCTACTTAAAAAATATACCCATTGCCTTAGAATAAACCTCAGACCCATTAAGTAGTTTCCCCCCTATTCCTCACACTCCCCAGCCCCAAGCAAGCACCAACCTATTTCTGTCTCAAAGGACTTATCCCTTCAGGATATCTACTCTAATAAAAGCGTAATATTGAAATTGACCGTTTCTCTAGGACACCTAAGCCATGCCTACCAGCCAATCAGAGTGGCTGTATACAGATTAATTCCGCCAAGATGGGGGCCAGCAGCGCAATCATGGAGGTGGGTGTAGCTCAGGTGTGAGGCAGCTGGGTTAGCGGGTGGGCAGTTGGGCTGGCAGGTGTGTGAAGGTGGGCAGGGCACATGGGGCGGGTGGTGAGCCACAAGGTTGGCGGGTACAGGCCGGGTTGAGGGACCCCTCGAGTGCACAATATATTGTGCACCGAGCTCCTAGTTTCATACAAACAGAGCTGAAGAGTTTGTTTGTTTGTTGGTTGGTTGGTTGTAAGGAGCACAGAAGTGAGGAAATAGCAGAGAAGGATCAGGGCAACATAACAGAAGGTGAAGCTTCTGTGGTCTTTCCATTTGAAGTTGAAATCTCTGCACTCAGCGTGATTTGAAGGACTCTCCCTCCTGTGGCCACTTTAAATGTCATCTCTGCTGCCCCTATTTAAACAGTTCCAGTCTTTTCCTAGTTGCTACTCCCCAGGGGCTGGGGGAGACGGGAAGAAGAGGTCTCTGTGCTTCCTGGCTCCCAGCAGTCCTCATCTAGGCAGTTGTTGAGTTTACACTTGCAATGCCTTCCAAGGCTTCTTAAACTGCCCGTTAGAGTTCATCAATGGCTGGGGACAGATCAATGGAGGAGTGAAGCCTAGCACACTCCTCCTGTCTCAGTGACGCCGTCAGAGAGTAATTAGGATAGGCCCATAGAGAATATTGGGCATCCTCAGCTGGAGGAACTGAGATCTTCCAAAGCCATGGATGGATTTGTTTCTTCACTGGAAAGCAGTTGTCATATGCAAATTACAGCCAGTATTCATTGGGCACTTTGTTTAGCTAGTACTATACTGAGTGCTCTCTATGCTTATTCTCATAGGTCTTCCCAATCACTTTCTGTGGTAGGTGTTATTATTACCAATATTTCCATTTTACAGATGAGGAAACTGAGGTTCACAGTAGGAAAGTAACTAGCTTACGATGATACTGTTAGAATAGATGGGGCACACATTAGTTTGACTTTAAAGGCTGGTTTAACCACTATGCCAAGTTGCCTGGGTTTTAACTGAACTTTAAAGGCCATCTACAAGATGATGGCTGGACAGGGGTCCCAAGAGAGCTTGGCAAGAGAATCCTGAAAATTCCCTTTGAGGAAGCCTCTCATATCTTGTATTCTCATATTTAAATCAGTTTGACTCAATATTTCCTTGCATTTCATATATTTTGCTTTGAAGCCAGATATTACCCTTGAGCCAATGCTTTTTAATTTTTCCCCTTTTGCCTTCAGCCATTTGAGGGTTGCATTCTGTCCCTGTTTGCTCCTTAGTCTGGTTTGGCTGCCATGGGCCATCCATTGTTACTGACTTACTATTTCTTCACTTGACATTTCATCAGCCTCATTTCTCACTTCCCCCTCTTGGGGTGAATGTTAAGTGCAGTTTTCACACCTTCATTCACACTTGCTCTCTCTCTGCCTCTTAAAGCTATGCTCACAATTTCAGCTGTGGGCTCAGGACACTTCTCTTCTTGGACCCCAGCGAGGCTGTGCAGCATCGGCCACAGGATTGAGCTTTCCTGGGGGCCATTAAGGCTGGGCTAATGGTGAAAAAACTTACCTTTTATGGGCATCCAAGACAAAGCCAGGAATTTCAAGCAGTGTTTAGTTTGTGGTATTGGTGGTGAAGGAGGTTTCATCCTGTTTTGGCAAACTGGAAGGCAGAAACAAAACAGACAGGAAACTCTCAACCACAAAGAAATGTATATCAAAGAACAGGGAGAAACGGAACGCTAGAAGGTGACTGAAACACTTGTGTCCGTACCATACTGTGGTTAGATGAGAGACTATCTTTGAGGAAGCTGAGAGGAAGGTATGGGTGAATTCTCTGTACTATTTCTGTAACTTTTTGTGAGTCAACTATATCAAAATAGAAGGTAACAACAATAATAATAATTTAGAATATTTTAAAAACATGTATTTACTTTTGTATCTCTATTCATATCCATAGCTATATCAATGTTACTGCATTTCTTACTGTTGCAGAAAGACCAAAAAACTAAGCAATGCTTTGAAGAGGTGGAGAAATCACAATTTTAATAACGCGCGGTCTTTGGGGTGTCTGAAATCCCAAATCCAGAGCGCTGGTAACTCACAAGCACCCTGCTTTATAACTGCCCCTCGAGTTCATTGATTTGCAAATATACTCCCTCCCCCCAAGACCCTGAAGGGAGAATTCTTTTCATCTACGCTTCCCCCAGGTGTTGCCCAGGTTTAGGGCTCAAAACAAAGCCCCCTGCCCCAATGCGGGACAGGGTTTTGTTTGGTTTAATGGCCTAACATTCCTTGCAAAACCAGTTTTCTTCCTCATTACTACTCACTTACAATTGGGATCAGAAGGAGCCAACCTGTTATTCCAGTCAGTACTGTGGTTTTGAGTTGTTCACATGTCACATTCTCTGTTTTTAAAATATGCATTTTGAAGGATATAATTCACATGCCATACAATCCACCCACTGCCAATTGGTTGTTATGAGTCACAGCGCATTTTACACAGAGGTAAAATGACCCTTTGCATATTACCTCTTTATTATATAGGATACTGACTGAAACTCAGCCTGATGATTTTTTAGGGTACTATAGATAGAAGCTAAACCATTTTATTTGAAAGCTGCCAGAAGTTGTCCATCATGCTGAAGGTTAGATTCAATACCTCTCAGGGAAGCCTATTTCTTTACTCTGGGGGAATCTACCAAATAGGCCCTTTAGCTGCACAATTATAAACCAAGTCCTACCTTATTGCTCTGACTTGATAGTTTTCTCGGTGCCAAGGCTCTAAACAGAGAAGCGGGGGTTCTATTAGCTAATGTAAACTTCTGTGTGTGTTTTAGTCAAAGCAATGTCTTTGCAGATTTGCTTTTGTTTATTTGGTATTAGGGCGGGTGGGGAAAATGTTTCTTGGCACTGTTTGCACTGTGCCTGCACTGTGGCTCTTTCTGACAGAGATAGATGGTGCTTGTGTGTTTGTCTTAGAGTTGTGCATGACAGATGAGCACAGAGAAAAGAAGCCATAGGGCTGTTTTCACAAGAGGACTTCTGCTATTCTGGACTCAGCCAGTGTGGCTTTGGGATCCAGGCGCCAAAGTGTGGCATTGAATTGGACAGAGTGATTCTCCCTTCTCTGTAGCCCACGGAATGGTGTTGTCGCAGGCCCTGGGGTCACACTGTTGAAACAGACGTTGGTGTTTCCACAGAGACACTTTCAGTAGTAGCTACAGTGAGATTCCTTCAATAGCTATAAGATCAGCAGCCCAAGAAGAGATAGAGCAGGGGAGGTTAGGAATGAGCAGAGCAGATCGCACATGGTGACCGAGGACACCAAGTTGTGATGTATCTGAGGAACAAGTGGACTCACTTACAGTGGGAGACCTTAGAAGTTTAACAGTCAAGCTGAGGCACTGTAACTTGTGCCTTACCTGCTCCTGCGACTACAGTTGTACCCACAGGTCAGTCACCTTTATAAGAAGGAGGTTGGTTCAGGAGTCACCCACTGGCAACCTAGAGGACAACTATGGTCACTCTGTGAATATAATTGATTTGATTAGCACAACTTTTATTTTATTTTTTTTAATTTTTTTTATTTTTTACATTTTTTTTAATTACATAAAGCTTTACACAGATTAGTACATATATTTCTTTTTTCCCCCTGCCTTCCGCCCACCTCCCTTACCCCCCAGTGTTTTGTGTCCATTGGTTATGCTTAAATGCTCACACAAAAGTCCCTTGGCTGATCTGTTACCCCCCCTTCCCCAACGTCCCTGTCCTTATTGCTGTAATTTGACAGTCTGTTTGATGTTGCTCTGCCTCTGCATCTATTTTTGTTCACCAGTTTATAATGGTTATTATTATCCATAGATGAGTGAGGACATGTGGTATTTTTCTTTCATTGACTGGCTTATTTCACTTAGCATTATGTTCTTCAGCTCCATCCATACTCCTGCAAATGCTAAGAACTCCTTCCTTTTTACAGCAGCATAGTATTCCATTGTGTAGATATACCACAGTTTTCTAATCCATTCATCTGTTGATGGGCACTTAGGCTG